>ARYC01000059.1:0-11438 GCA_000711775.1 Oxytricha trifallax
ACGACGATTTGAGAGGGGTTTCTGGCTAGCTGCGAGCCTTTTTGGAGGAGCTGCAAATTCTGATGGCGTCGAAGCGCTTCTGCAGCGATGCGTGCTGAGCACTGCCCTCCGGGGCTTCCAGGATAGGTGATAGCTGAGTGTGTCTCTAATTACGACCAATTTTAACAGGAGTGGCAGCAATGCTCTCCCCTCTCGCACCCAGGATACGCTGTTCCTAAGTGTAAGATTTCCAGCATAACTTTGCAAAGATTGATTTCGAGTTTGGACTCTGGAGAGCGGGTGGAAAACTTCCAGGTGCTGTTCCTGTTCTGGAGCTTAGGCTGGTCTAGTCTGCTTACTAGCGATTGTTGAGGAGAGTGCCTGAGGTGTAAGAGAGCTTCGTTGGTTTGGGATTGGAGGGGAAGTTGATGCCCAGCACGACCGATGTTCACTTCACTGCAGTCTTCTCCTATGGCTTCAGCTCACTCTGCTTGATCTCTTCGTACTCCTTTGATTGCAGAGAAACCCAAAGTTAAGTATCGATTGCGATGAGAAACTGTGATGAGAGGGACTCTTAGCTGACTATTCGTCAAAACCTATAGAGTTCGACAGCGATTCTATGTACGAAGGGGTTTCGGGGTTTTGAAATAAATTAAAATTGAAATAAAATTGCTATTAGACAATATAGAAGTTATCAGCGAACAGGCGTGAGCGCTGTTGATAGAGGTATAGTGTATGAAAGTTTAGATATTTAACATGCAAAATTTTAATTTCACTCTCACGAACTGATTCGAAATCACTCCAACTCATAGATCCACTCCTCCTTGTTCCCCTTCACGATCAAGTAAGCGATTGCACTCTCGAAGCAATGAGGCTTCATCACGGTTCCCATGTTGAGGGCCTTCCTCGATCTCGCCATTCTAAGCTGCAGGTGTGGTGGAAGCAAGTTCTAGGTCTGAGTCTTGCACTTGGCAGCTTTCTTGGAAACTTGACTCCTTAGGTACTGTATAGTCCCTTTGTGGACTTTAGTTGCTGGGTGAAGCAGGTGGCATATCAAGTTTTCATACCTCTTGGCGATCGCTAGCAGTTCTTCGCCCTTGCTGGTCTTGACGTGATGCGCTCTAAGGGACTTGTTCTCATTCAACCACTGCCTGAGGTACGTGATGAGGCACTGATGCTGTAATGATGTTGACTTGTAAGGGAAGCTCATAAAATGGTTTACCAACCTCTGGAACACCATTGCCATGTACCAGCCTTGCTCAAACAAGTTCTTTGCATTCGAAATCTGCTTTGACGAAGGCTAGTAAGGAAGCTAGCCCTTGCGGGGTCTCTCCTTGAAGGTTCCAGGCTTCCAGCTAATGTGAGTTTTGAAGTGGATGAAGCTGAACTTCGAGCAGCCAAGGTAATCGAAGATATCGGTGTCAATTCGCTCATTCGTTTTCAAGACTTCAAGCGCCTCTGCACAGTGGGGATTGCTCTCGTCAAGGTATGCTGTGAATGCATTGTTGACACTCCTTACCAGCTAGCTGTTGAGGTATGACTCGAAGATGTAGCGCTTGGTCTCTTGCAGCAAGCCAAGGACTTTGGAATTTACAAACTCTATCGAAGGTATGACTAGGTTATGATATCTTACTTTAGGACTGCTCTTTGATTCTGCTATTTAATAAGTAAAGTATGGCTTGCTTGTAAACCAAGGATTTCAGCTGGTAAATCTGCTCTGGGTACAGTTTCACGTCGAGCGTCAAGCATTCGAAGTACACCCCTTGAAGGATCTCGCCTCTTGCGAGAAGTTGGTGCTGTTTGGCTACCTATACTAGTCAAATTCAGATTAAATTACCTGCTTTGCTGGAATGGAACATCTTGCAATGGTTTGAGAGTGCTAAGGATCTTCCAGTGAGGCTTCACCTTCAGTTGCAGCTGCTTGAACTCCCATGCCTTCTCTGGGAAGTTGAATACATCTCTCTTATCAACCTCTTGAATCAATTGCACAATCTTAGGGGACTTCACTTTATGAGCTTTCTTGTCTCTTGGTGTCGGAGCCTCCTATATTGGCTGCACATCTAGATCTTGGTAGCGCTCTTGAACGAATGCTTGCTCGAGCTTCTAGTCTTCTATACTCAAGATTGACAGTATGCTAAGCTGCAATGTGCTTCTTGAGGGTTCTCTTGAGAAAGCTTTTACCACATATCTCGCACTCTGCCTGCTGGAACTAACTGGCAGCATTGGTATACCTAGTATTGAAAATGAGAAGATTTACTCTTACTTTTGCGATACCGCCCTCTGCGCTTGTCCCTTCTGCTTGCTTTGGAGGTATGGAATCATCTCACAATTCAACTTAAAATTATAGCTTTAAAGTATAGACTAGCATTACTATCTTTGCACCAAGCGCTCTCAAGAGTACCTATAGTCAGTCCTGTCAACAGCAATGAAAGTATCGAAATTTAGCTAAGGGAACTCCTTAGGTATGGTAGGGTCTGTATTGGTTTTTGTTGTACTTTACCTGCTTATATAGGAGGCATGACTGGCAGTGGCGTTGCAGGTGTGGAAGCATTCATGGATCCCATAGTGAGGTGGCGAATGATTGAGCGCTTCACTCTTATAGAAGCATAATTAGTTTAGTTTAAGTTGATTGAATTTAAAATTATAAATTTAACTATATATACCTATTATAAATCACTCTTTTCATCAATCCACCTACCCTAGCACCTCCTATCATGCCAACCAAGCATATGCTAACGTTAACAAGCATATTCGAATGCCTGGAATCAAAAGCATCAATCATACAGCGGGTATAGAGGTTTTGGAGAAGTTATCTTGAGCAAGTGAAAACCCAACACTCGAACTTTCAGATCGGTAGGTCGGCCACACAAATTTCTGATCTGGCCTCAAGACCCAACGACCCCTCCTCATTTCCCTCGGATGCACCTTGGAGTCCAACTCGACCTCTCAGATCACTCCCAAACCTATTTCTAAAAATCAGGAAGATGGTTAGCAACATTACTGATACCATTTGACTAAGAGGAAGTGGTCGGAACCGCGGATTTAGAGGGGTGGTTATTATAATAATATCGGCTAGAACCAAAACTACTAGTACTATCTCTAACGGAAAAATGAGTATGACTTATGTGATTTTGCTAAATCGGTTTTCAAGACTCCTCCTCTCCCCACCACCCCAAATCAAATGTCGCTAATACTCATGATAACACCAAGATAGGAGGAGAGCACCCGATTGGTGGTAGAAGTCGAGATAACCTACCTCGAAATGTCGGGGGCGTCCAAACCGACCGTTTTGACCTAGAAATCGCCTTAAAACAGCCTCCTCGGGCCTTGGCGACACCATAGCTCGAGCCCATGTGATCATACGTGCCACTAATTCAACGAACATCAATTGACTATACATATAACATCAATAACAACCGATTCGAGTAGACCTGAAGCAATAGGGGGTGTGCTAGGCGTGAAATACCTGCTAGAGAGGGTCCTTTTTGGCCTTAGGAAGGGTGAAGTGGAACTTTTCCAAGACCCTCTTTGAGACATTAGCTTCGCTACCTATGCTCCTGACTTCGTGAACTTTTGGTAGGATAACGAGGTATTGCTGTTAATGACTCGAAAACATCAACCAGACATGCAAGAGGTGATAGGGGACGCATCAAGACCATCAGACCTTCCCGAAATACGCGTCCCTCCACGATTTCAAGGCCAAAATTAGCAAAATGAGCTTGAATTGTGAAGATAACTACTCAAACATGCCTTGTTAAGCTCCAACGCTCGCAAGCAACCTTTCCCCAGTGCAATAAACACCAAAGATTGGATGCCCTGGCCAGAGGACCGCTCGACAGCGAAGGTGGGCTTTCAAGGTAGGTCGTAGCCAGTCTATACCAAACACCATGATCCCGAGAGACGTAAATTTACACAAATAGAAAGCAAATAACTATTCACTGTGAGCAAGGTTTGTAAACCCCAACTTAACACTGAGTCTAGGCAGCGAAGGAACGAACACTAAACTAACTCAAACAAGTCAAGCCAAGTATCAACAACACGCCAGAGGAGCAAGCACGCATAGAGGACGCCTATAGTAGGTTAAGGAGGTGAATAGCACTTACCGTTACCAGCAAACACCAACAAGTTTAGTCTAGTTTCGCTGAGCTTAGACCAGCCCTTTAGTCTTTAGGTAAGAACTTAAGCAGTAAGCCACAATCAGCAACAGTCCTGCAGAGCCCCGGCGAGAGTACAGCTTGAGAGGTCTTACGTCACTTCAGCCATTAGGGTGTGAACCCCAACACCACTGGGGGACTACTTACTGTAGCTTAAGAGTACTGTGCTTAAAAATCAAAGTCAAAGATTTTCAAAGTAAAAGTAAGCTTAAATTTTCTAAAATGAACGGCAACTTGAAATTCATAACTATAGCTAAATTTAAAACTTTTATGATGTTATTCGCGAATACCACGAAAATCCTTGAATTTACTATAATTGGCTAAAAATAATAATTAAATTAATTCGATAAATTGGTTTTTTGTAAATATTTATTTTTATTACTTAAATTAAATTAATTATAATTATTTATTATTTTTATAGGTTTTAGGTCAGGTATAGAGAGATGCTGGGTGCAACTCCCAGCAACACTATAGGCACAGCAGTAAGAGAAGCTGGGGTGAAACTCCCTGCGTTATAGGTAAGACTAAGAGAGGCTGGGGTGAAACTCCCTGCAACTTATAGGTCAGGTAGAGGGAGAGGTGGTGCCTGGGGTGGAACTCCCCTTTTCAACCAAAATGGTGTCTTGTTGAACTTGCTTAAGCTGATCTTTCTCATTTTGATAACTACTCATTTATGAATTATTCAAACCTTAAAGTCTTGTGATTGTATCTACTGATTGACATTATGAATTATTAAGTTAGTTAGTTAGTTTTTAGCTCCAAATTAATCTAATTCTTATTTATATTATTTTATTTATTTAAATTTGGTTCTAAGCTGTAGTCCTATGAAGTTGGATAATCTTAATGCATTTGAGAAAATTATCTTCTTAAACCATCTTTTAAAAAGCTGAAGTTTTACTATTGAAAATAGTCATCCAAGTTTTCTTGATTTAATTTGGTTGAACAAGTTCATAAGTTTGGAAATAATTAGAATCAAATCATAGATGAGAAACATTTTAACAATCGCACTATTGCTATCTATTAAAGTCAATGCTGTTGAACCTATCTCTCTCAGTCGTAGTTTACAATCAAAGTATTCTAAGTAATAACTGATTATAATTACAATCTAGTTTAGTTGTGTTTCAATGCTGAATTCAGAATGTTTAAACCCCAAAACCCTCTGGGTAATTTCGTTAAAATCGAATCGAAAGTTTTTGGATTTTGATTGAATTATACTTACTCTTTAGTGTTGCCAATGTTAGTAGTAAGACTTGAGTAGTTCGCGAAGCGCTGTAATTCGCTTGCAGCACACACTCAAGGACAGCTTCCCAGCCCGACACTTCGTGCTTCTTCACCGCTCTTGAAGAGCCCCTTGTGCTTCCACTCGTTTCTTCTTCCTTCCTCCCTCCAAACGAAACTCTCCTTGTCGATAAGCGCGAAAGCGCAGTCGTCTGCCGACTTCCGATGGTTCACGACATTTGCTGTAATGAGAATGAGAATCAAGTAATGATGCTTACCAAGCTTGCTTAACGCTGTTGAGTAGTGAAACGACCACGAAGTACACGCATCTCACGCCAGATGCAGCACTGTTAGCGAAGATAGGCAGATATGAGCACTCTAAAGAGAGAATGAAGCATAGGAGTATACTTACATGCAAAGTGTAGAGAGCGCACATGCACGAAGTACGAAAGCAGAGTAGTAAAGAGATGTAGCTCCAGTAAACATGTAGAGCGTCGACAGCGTCGCAGTCATTCATGCAGATAGAGTCACCAAGCTAGGAGTAACAGCAGATTCAGTGCATTCCAGCATCAGTAGCGAGGCAGCTGCAGCATGGTAGCTTGAAGTCACAACTTTCGTGATTGCAGTGATCCTTGTTTTTAAATTTAATTATAGATTAATAAGTTGAGAGTGAAGTTAAAGATTGATTTAGACTAGATCAAGCAATTACAGATAAGGAAAGCAAATCAAAGAGCTACCTTCTATTATGAAGCACAAAGTTACCTCAACCGTTCCCCTTACTTATCAAACTATATTCTTTCACTTCAATCGGAGGAACATCAATAGTTAATAAAGTTGAAAACTATAATATTCTCTATAAGGGAGATTCATTCATTGTTTAAAGGTCGATTATATTGATACAGAAGTTTATTTTTTAGACGATTTGTACAACTTTACTCTCGATAGACTTTCAATGGCAATCACTTCAAAGATCAGATATGATAGCTACAATGGTGCTACTTCATCAGAACCTATTGCCTTCCAAGAAACTTATTATTCAGGACTTTACAGAGATTACTTCACATATGTTAGAAAAATGCCAAGCTTAGGAAGCCCTAATACAAATGAAGTTTTAGCTAGCAGAAAAGCTGTGATGTTTTCTGATGATAACATGTATGAATGCAGACCAAGCAGTGTATTAGCAACAAGCACCTTAGACATTGGCCTTCATTATACTGATTATTCAGCAGCTGTTAACGGTATTGATTCTAATTTGCATACTTTTTGATTGGATTGCATATCTAGATGATTCTGCCTAGCTTTTCATTCTCTTTAACAGAATTGCTTTAGAGACCTTTGCAGTTGATACAAACTAAAACACTCCATACGTTTCCTCAGTTTACATGACTGTATGTGAACATCCTAAAATGTTCCCACAATAAGAATAACAAAATCCAGGAAGCTACTATGCTGTTGCAGATTCAGATCAATGCTCTAAAGGTACTGGTGTCAAACCACCAAACCCCCTCGATTAGGATTCACTTATTACCGTTTTTGGAGATGTTGAAAATTCAAAGATTATCTATAGCAACACCTTCAAGCAATGCCAAGACTGGATGCTAAATATGAATTCTTATAGTAAGACGGAACTGCGGTTCAAATAGCAGAGAATTCTTTTGTTACGTTCGAAGATGGAGAAATTGATTATGACTTAGATAACTTCCAATCAGCTCCAAGCTTCAGATTATTACTATTGAAAGCAAGCAGTGAAAATGACTTTATAAAAGTCAAGGTTGCGGTCTCAGTACATCTTCACCTCGTAGGCATAGGAGAGTTGTATGAATAGAGGAAGCGCAGCTTGAGTGGCTCTCTTGCTTGAAGTCGCTGCTTCAACTGTTCAATCGTTGGCATAGGTGTTAAAGTAGATGAACTAATTTAGAGTGGTCATAGATAGAAGTAAAAATAGATAACTCCATTTACCTTGCCTCAAACCACGCCGATATCCTTGATGGGCAAGCCATTCACAGTGCTATTGACGAAGCTGCTCTGGAAGAATGAACCTGTATTGGGCTGCGGCTGGCAACCACCCATCCCTGGCTTCGCCAAGGAGTGGGGTGGGGGGGTTCCTAATCTCCTCGTCTTCGATGTTGCCAGCCTTGTCTACTATCTGCTGCGACTGGGAATGGCTGTACATTCTTAATAATTAATAGAGGCGATTAATAATTTAACTGAAACATCCAAATTCGATTAGTGTAGTATGAAATTAAAATACGTTATTAAGTTTTAATACGAAACTTGCAACTTCTCGATTGCGCAAAAGTTGAGAGCTGGCAGCGCCGGAGTGGAGTGGCTCGATCTTCATCACTACTGCTCACTACAGATGTTTCTTCATATCAGACTGTGCGTCTCATGCTGGTTCACTCATCTATCATACTGGATTCTCATGATTCGTACTGATAACTCATCTAGGATTTTCTCGAATTTTTGAAATAGATTTTGAAAAAATCAATTTCTCGAGAAAATCCTAGATGAGTTATCAGTACGAATCATGAGAATCCAGTATGATAGATGAGTGAACCAGCATGAGACGCACAGTCTGATATGAAGAAACATCTGTAGTGAGCAGTAGTGATGAAGATCGAGCCACTCCACTCCGGCGCTGACAGCTTTCAACTTTTGCGCAATCGAGAAGTTGCAAGTTTCGTATTAAAACTTAATAACGTATTTTAATTTCATACTACACTAATCGAATTTGGATGTTTCAGTTAAATTATTAATCGCCTCTATTAATTAATAAGAATGGACAGCCATTCCCAGTCGCAGCAGATAGTAGACAAGGCTGGCAACATCGAAGACGAGGAGATTAGGAACCCCCCCACCCCACTCCTTGGCGAAGCCAGGGATGGGTGGTTGCCAGCCGCAGCCCAATACAGGTTCATTCTTCCAGAGCAGCTTCGTCAATAGCACTATGAATGGCTTGCCCAACAAGGATATCGGCGTGGTTTGAGGCAAGGTAAATGGAGTTATCTATTTTTACTTCTATCTATGACCACTCTAAATTAGTTCATCTACTTTAACACCTATGCCAACGATTGAACAGTTGAAGCAGCGACTTCAAGCAAGAGAGCCACTCAAGCTGCGCTTCCTCTATTCATACAACTCTCCTATGCCTACGAGGTGAAGATGTACTGAGACCGCAACCTTGACTTTTATAAAGTCATTTTCACTGCTTGCTTTCAATAGTAATAATCTGAAGCTTGGAGCTGATTGGAAGTTATCTAATTCATAATCAATTTCTCCATCTTCGAACGTAACGAAAGAATTCTCTGCTATTTGAACCGCAGTTCCGTCTTACTATAAGAATTCATATTTAGCATCCAGTCTTGGCATTGCTTGAAGGTGTTGCTATAGATAATCTTTGAATTTTCAACATCTCCAAAACGGTAATAAGTGAATCCTAATCGAGGGGGTTTGGTGGTTTGACACCAGTACCTTTAGAGCATTGATCTGAATCTGCAACAGCATAGTAGCTTCCTGGATTTTGTTATTCTTATTGTGGGAACATTTTAGGATGTTCACTTTCAGTCATGTAAACTGAGGAAACGTATGGAGTGTTTTAGTTTGTATCAACTGCAAAGGTCTCTAAAGCAATTCTGTTAAAGAGAATGAAAAGCTAGGCAGAATCATCTAGATATGCAATCCAATCAAAAAGTATGAAAATTAGAATCAATACCGTTAACAGCTGCTGAATAATCAGTATAATGAAGGCCAATGTCTAAGGTGCTTGTTGCTAATACACTGCTTGGTCTGCATTCATACATGTTATCATCAGAAAACATCACAGCTTTTCTGCTAGCTAAAACTTCATTTGTATTAGGGCTTCCTAAGCTTGGCATTTTTCTAACATATGTGAAGTAATCTCTGTAAAGTCCTGAATAATAAGTTTCTTGGAAGGCAATAGGTTCTGATGAAGTAGCACCATTGTAGCTATCATATCTGATCTTTGAAGTGATTGCCATTGAAAGTCTATCGAGAGTAAAGTTGTACAAATCGTCTAAAAAATAAACTTCTGTATCAATATAATCGACCTTTAAACAATGAATGAATCTCCCTTATAGAGAATATTATAGTTTTCAACTTTATTAACTATTGATGTTCTCCGATTGAAGTGAAAGAATATAGTTTGATAAGGGGAACGGTTGAGGTAACTTTGTGCTTCATAATAGAAGGTAGCTCTTTGATTTGCTTTCCTTATCTGTAATTGCTTGATCTAGTCTAAATCAATCTTTAACTTCACTCTCAACTTATTAATCTATAATTAAATTTAAAAACAAGGATCACTGCAATCACGAAAGTTGTGACTTCAAGCTACCATGCTGCAGCTGCCTCGCTACTGATGCTGGAATGCACTGAATCTGCTGTTACTCCTAGCTTGGTGACTCTATCTGCATGAATGACTGCGACGCTGTCGACGCTCTACATGTTTACTGGAGCTACATCTCTTTACTACTCTGCTTTCGTACTTCGTGCATGTGCGCTCTCTACACTTTGCATGTAAGTATACTCCTATGCTTCATTCTCTCTTTAGAGTGCTCATATCTGCCTATCTTCGCTAACAGTGCTGCATCTGGCGTGAGATGCGTGTACTTCGTGGTCGTTTCACTACTCAACAGCGTTAAGCAAGCTTGGTAAGCATCATTACTTGATTCTCATTCTCATTACAGCAAATGTCGTGAACCATCGGAAGTCGGCAGACGACTGCGCTTTCGCGCTTATCGACAAGGAGAGTTTCGTTTGGAGGGAGGAAGGACGAAGAAACGAGTGGAAGCACAAGGGGCTCTTCAAGAGCGGTGAAGAAGCACGAAGTGTCGGGCTGGGAAGCTGTCCTTGAGTGTGTGCTGTAAGCGAATTACAGCGCTTCGCGAACTACTCAAGTCTTACTACTAACATTGGCAACACTAAAGAGTAAGTATAATTCAATCAAAATCCAAAAACTTTCGATTCGATTTTAACGAAATTACCCAGAGGGTTTTGGGGTTTAAACATTCTGAATTCAGCATTGAAACACAACTAAACTAGATTGTAATTATAATCAGTTATTACTTAGAATACTTTGATTGTAAACTACGACTGAGAGGGATAGGTTCAACAGCATTGACTTTAATAGATAGCAATAGTGCGATTGTTAAAATGTTTCTCATCTATGATTTGATTCTAATTATTTCCAAACTTATGAACTTGTTCAACCAAATTAAATCAAGAAAACTTGGATGACTATTTTCAATAGTAAAACTTCAGCTTTTTAAAAGATGGTTTAAGAAGATAATTTTCTCAAATGCATTAAGATTATCCAACTTCATAGGACTACAGCTTAGAACCAAATTTAAATAAATAAAATAATATAAATAAGAATTAGATTAATTTGGAGCTAAAAACTAACTAACTAACTTAATAATTCATAATGTCAATCAGTAGATACAATCACAAGACTTTAAGGTTTGAATAATTCATAAATGAGTAGTTATCAAAACGGAGTAAATATTTATGTATAAGTTAGAAGAATTCTCTCACAAGACACCATTTTGGTTGAAAGGGGAGTTCCACCCCAGGCACCCCCTCTCCCTCTACCTGACCTATAAGTTGCAGGGAGTTTCACCCCAGCCTCTCTTAGTCTTACCTATAACGCAGGGAGTTTCACCCCAGCTTCTCTTACTGCTGTGCCTATAGTGTTGCTGGGAGTTCCACCCAGCATCTCTCTATACCTGACCTAAAACCTATAAAACTAATAAATAATTATAAATAATTTAATTTAAGTAATAAAAATAAATATTTACAAAAAACAAATTTATCGAATTAATTTAATTATTATTTTTAGCCAATTATAGTAAGTTCAAGGATTTTCGTGGTATTCGCGAATAACATCATAAAAGTTTTAAATTTAGCTATAGTTATGAATTTCAAGTTGCCGTTCATTTTAGAAAATTTAAGCTTACTTTTACTTTGAAAATCTTTGACTTTGATTTTTAAGCACAGTACTCCTAAGCTACAGTAAGTAGTCCCTCAGTGGTGGTGGGGTTCACACCCTGATGGCTGAAGTGACGTAAGACC
>ARYC01000060.1:0-39946 GCA_000711775.1 Oxytricha trifallax
TCAAGAAACAAATGAAGACTCCTAAATTCATAAGTGTCTGGCGCGACAGTATCGTGCTCGTCGGCGAATACGACTGGATTTTATTCGATGGCTCCAGTGATAATATTGTCAACCAGCTTAATTTTTACAAACAAGCTAAAAGTATTATCGGCTTTTCAGGCAGCCATCTTACTCAAACCGAGGAAACCTGTCTTAACTTAGCTTTGCAAAGCACACCTGTTGTGTTCCCTACACTTGATAAGTTGGCAAGGTGATAAGAAGACGCAGCTACCAGACTTGCTGGTAAGTTCAAATCAGGCAGATTACTTGCAGAAAATCAAGGAAATCATAAAGGACTAAGTTGCTAATACCCCAGTTTTAATTGTCGCCTCTGAAACTACAACGCTATTTAATCAGGCCTCTCGAAATCCTCTTTCGATTTCAAAACCTTCAGCCACGGCTCAGCCACTGTCATTGAGTCTGTCATTGAAGGCAGGTATTTAATGAAGAATGCGAGCAAGAACTATGGTGTTTACTTATTTAATGAAGCACAGGGAAGAGGAACAGACATCTAAACTAATAATGAAATCAATTCAAATGGAGGTACTTATTTAATCATCGCTGATGTCTTTTCAAGAAGATCTGAAGAATAAATCATTGGTAGAATCGGCAGACTTAATACCAAAGGTAGATGGCAGCGCGTGTTATACAAGAATGCTTCTAATGATAGTTCAGAGCAGCTGCTTATAGTTGTATAGAAAGAAATAGATCTAATACTTGATCGCAAGCACAACCAAGCATAATCAATTTTATAAAATCAATAAGAAGCAATGGATAGTTTTGTTGAATAAAGCAAGGTGCCTTAAGAATAAATTTCTGCAGCGCTTTCAAAGGATTAGGAGCAAGATAATATTGTAAGAGAAGTCGTTAAACATATTGTAGCTCTCACTGAGAAAGCTTACAGTGAAGCAAGCAACGCAGCAGCAGTAGTGAAGCAAGATAATCTTGAAGAAGAAAAAGAGCCTTAAAAAGTTGAAGGATAAGCTGAATAAAGTAAGTTGGGTTTTTATTAACCTTCTCTCATAGAGCTTATTGAAGAGAAGATGAGTTAAAATCCTGTGCTGCAAGATAAACCATTCGACCAGGTATAGTAATTGGTGCAAAGGAATTTAAAGCAGTAGCACCATGAAATTACTAAGACTCAAGGCAGAGAGAGATCCAGAAGTAAAAGCAGTACTGCAAGTTCCAAGAGAAGATTAGTGAAAGGTTAACAAAAGCTTGAATTAATCAAGGAATAAAATAAGACTTGAGAGCTGACTACTCGTCGCAGTGCCAGAGAAAAATCATTGAGTTGCACTTATACAGAGCTGCCAGAGAGTGAAGAGACAATGGAGAGATGGTTGAAGGCAGCCTCGAGTGAGAGAAGGCACTTTAAAAGCGACATAAACCACAGAAATTCAGAGAGAAACCAAGATTAAGAATATGAGATTTATCTTAATTTTTTTAAGCAATTCACCATATTCAAGTTTTTGCTATCAATAGCATTTAGAGAATCGTGGAGGAAGAGAAGCAGCAGCACTCAGCGTCTCACGTTAGGAGACTGATTTTGCATGTTCTACAAGTTACCATCTTGCATAAACTACTCTCTCATCTTGCGTAAGTCAAGCAACTTACTTTCCATATCGTCATGTTATTTCTTCAACTTTTTAGTTTACTGCAAGAATTCTTGCTTATCTTATTTTAAAAGCCATTTCATAATCTTTTACCTCGTCCATTTAATCATGAGTTCTCTTTCTTTTAGATGAATCCTTTACTAGATTCACAGCCTTACCTTGCTCAGCTACACACGAAATTAAGAGAGAGTAAACTTACTGCTAAAGTTAAGGCATCTGCTGAGAGCGTCCACGAACTCGGTCTCATTTCAATTACGAGATCTCTGTTATGGTCTAGCTTTTCTCTTCGTTACAACATTGCATCATTAATCATCTGGGAGACACCGTCGGTGTCTAGGGTGAAGAGCAAGTCACAGATCCATTATCTGTCTAGGTGGACCCAATCTCGTTCATCAGGCAAGTGTTACAGCAGTCTTGAAGACCCTCTGGCATAATCGAGAAAGTCTTAAACTGTAAGTCCATCGATTTAAGGCACTGCTGACACTTTGACAGCGTCTCTTCTTACATACTATAATGAAAGTTACAAGAGCAAGCTAGTGGTTACCTCTTTCTCCGCTCTTATGATTTACTTAAGGAAATAAATGTTGGTGGAATCCGCTTTGGGTAAGAAAGCGTGGCAGTCTTGGGCAAGAAAGTTGTATAGCTCTTTATTACTTTTGCATTTCTGGGCGAGTTCTGAAACATTGAGACCAGTAAGTTACTATTGGTTCATTAAAATTTAAAAGTCAGGCGCCTTTCACCATTTTATATAGCTCAATTTTGATTCAGGAAGACACTGCAGTTACTAAAAGCAGAGAGTGCTTTTCCTAATAATGAATCCCACCAGCACGATCCGATTTCCGCTAGCGGATTTCCTACCAGCACGAAACGAATTCATTATTATTAAATTTAGGAATCTTCTCATGGAATCATATTCTGGAAGACGACAATCAAGACTCTCTGATTTCTTCAAGTTGGAAGATAAAGATTACGATGGCAACAGCTCAAGTGAAGAGCCGAGCTCGTAAAGTTAATCAGAAGATTCTTAAGATCAGGCGGATTATTTAACCACTAATATGCTAAATTAGAGAAATATAACAATTGCAGACGTTAAAATAGAATAAGTTAGTATAAGAGATATGACTTCCCTATTCGAGGATACTCGTGATGAAATTTCAGAGTTCGAAAGTGAGGGATTTATCATCGACCCAAAGAGGTTTATAGAAAAAGCGTGAAAAAAGAAGTTAAATCATCATTACTGAGTGATAAGGACATCAAGACTCTTGGCTAGTTAGTGTTAAAGCTTTTCACTGAATACAAACAATCAGATTTAGAACCTTAAAGTTTGATTGAGCGAGGCGAAAGTATTGATATGAACTCTCTTGAAGCCAAGGTTATTGAGAATCATAAAGTGAAGGATTAGATTCCAGTGTTTGGTTAGCATACACAACTAAATGCAACCGTTCCTCGTAGGATACTAAAGCAGTTGGGGAAAGAAAAGAAATAGTAATAGAAAGAACTCAAGCTTGCAGAGGAGTCAAGACTGCGAGACAATAAAAAGCTATCTTACTCCTAGATAATGAATAGACTTGGCATTTCATACTAAAAGTTGCGAAGGTACTTGAAAAGTCCAGTCAAGAAAGCCAAGTTTTGGAACCTGAAGTAAGTTAACAGAGGCAGGTATAAGAAGCTTCACAGCAGAGCAAGCACGCATATTGTTAAAATGCTCATGCTTGATACTTAACCTGTACAGCTTTCAGATATTCAGCGCAGCTTATAGAAGAACATCTAGCTAAGGTGCAGTAAGTAAATGATAAGACGCTTCCTGAAAAATGAGTTAATGATGACCTACAAATAAATCAAGTAGATCTCAACTCTGCATAATAGTAATAGTAGTAAGTTGCAGAGGTAATATGCAGCACAGTAGTTCGTGCTCTAGTTAAGTAAAGGCAAGAGAATTATCAACATTGATGAATCAACTCTGAAATAAACAGACGAAAGACGCAGAGGCTGGACTGCACCTTACGTTAAAAACAGAGTTACAAATTCTCAGAACTTAGATAAATGAATTTGATCATAAGGGTTTCAAGTACAGGAGAGTTGTTTTATACAGTAAATCATGGCAGAACTAATCAAACTCCTTCCTGTACTTTCTGTGCAAGCTTATTAATACACTCGAAACAATTGACAGTTAGTGGAGATCAATACTTTGATACTTATTGATAATGCTCCTTATCACAGGTCTCAAAATATTATGGAAAAGTACATGGACTTAAGATTACCTCTAATGTTTTTAGGGCCTTATCATTACAAGATTGCGCCAGCTGAGCTAATGTACTCCTGGATAAAAACAGAGACTTGAATCCACTAAATACAAGAGCCTAATCAAAGTAAGTTTAAGTTAAGTAACGAAATTTAGAGGGTACTGGGCAGCATTTATGAAAGAGGTGGGAATGAATATAAGCAGAATAAATTAGAACTTAGTGAGGCACTACTTTTATCACGTTTTAACAGCAGCCTTAGAAGCAATCTCACAAAAGAATTTGTGAATCGAAGTGCTTGTTTGAATGGAAGTCTCTAAACCAAGCAACTTTAGCTAGAGAATTATGAATTATAAACTACAACTTAAAGTTGTGGAAGCTGCTATACTTGTAACCTGATTTATACTAAACATACTATTATACTTTCACTAAGAATTTACTCTAAATTACACATTTCTATAGTATATAAAGTAATTATCAAATCGAAACTTACATCAATCCTTTTCTAATCTAAGAAAAATTTGAGCATCATCTTTGGCCTAATCAGTTAAGCTAAGAAAGTAAAGTAACTTAGCAATAGTGCATTTACATGCTACCTTGATTGCCTTACTAATGTTTCTAACCAATAATGAGTTAATAAGAAATGAGGGTATGGAGTGAGGGCAGTTGAACTTCTAGTAAAATTTTAAGGACTAACTCATAACTATTAGTATGAGTGCAGAACTATTGGCTTTATCTATAAGCGCTCATAAATCCTGAAATTACTATTAGGGATACTCCTAGAGCCGATTTACGCTTGGAGCCCCTTGACGCTTCTCTACGGTCTGGGTGAGTACCTAGGCCAGGTAATTTAATTAATTGTAGGTATAAGCAAGTTAGGAATTTAATTAGGCAAATCAATTTCTCTCCAAATTATTTACGCATCTTAATGCAAGCATTTAATTAACCTCAGGGCAAAATTAGTTTAATCGAATTCGGGGGATCAAATTTGCTGAACTTGGTCAAATTATATACAATTTCCAGGATTGATTTATAGCCATCCGTTTTGAATATTCAAATTTTCTGAGAAAAAAAACAGTATAAATTCGAGTCATTTTTATAATTAATTAAATAATTAAATACTTTCTCACTTCGCGACAAAAAAATAAACTAAACTGATCATTGTGTTTTTTAAATGATTCAGATCTTGCTTCAACTTTTAATCAATAACTTGCCGTATCCTGGTGGTGAAACGTGAGTGAGACATCAGGGGGCCTAAACAAAGCTTAGGGTGTTCTCGAGGCAAAGAAACTTGGAGAGCCAGAGATCGCAGTTGCATAGTAGATTGATTAAAACTTAAACTGATCATTTGTTTCCTCTGTAATGATTAGACTTGCTCTTTAATATTATCAAAATTTCAAAATCAAAACCCAGTCGTTCAAAATTATCAAATCAAAATCTTCCAGTACTCTAATAAATCAAAACCAAAAATCTCGAGTATCAAGACTATCAAAATCAAAGAAGGCCTTCAGTTTTAGATCTTAAAATCATTCAAAGTAAGTACTTAAATTATTTAAATCTCTGAAACTTTGTTATTAATATTACTTTGGGTTCTATGCTAATGTTTCTTGGGTTCTGTTACTTTGTTACTTGGGTTCTGTTAATTAAATAAATTTTGGGTTCTGTTGTTTGTTACTTAGGTTCTTTAAAATGTTCTAAAATCACTGTTACTTTGTTACTTGTTATTTAAATCGATCGTAAAGCCTGGCCAGGCTACTAAAGCAAATTTAAATTTTAGATAATCTCCTAAAGGGTTCTTGGAGTTCTTAATGTTAACTGTTACTTTGGGTTCTTTAAATTAAATTAAAAATGCTACTGGGTTCTTAATTGCTAATTAAATTGGGTTCTTAAACATGTTACTTTGGTTCTTACTGTTACTTTGAGGGTTCTTACTTGTTACTAAAAAAAGTTTGATAATTAAAAAGCTTTAAATGTTTAAACCCAAAACTCTTTGACTTTTAATAGTGGCCACTATTACTTAAGCTTTAATTTTTACCCTTTAACCCCAGCTAGTCTTTTTAGCTTAAAAATTACTATACTTAACTTGGTAACCTTGACTTTTACCAAATGAAGCATCATACTCTTGATAAAGTTGACTTTAAAATCTTTGTAACAAACATCACTGAAACTTTAAACTTAGACTTGATTTAATTAAAATAGCTGTTAGTTTTGAAACAGAGGAAATTTAGGAAATTCTGCAAGATTTTTGAATTTTTACTTTTAAACTAGATTTACTGGGCTCAAGCCAACTTTTAGGTTAATAAGGGATTTAGGTAGGAAACATAAGCTGATAGCTGGAATTTGTGGATTTTTGCTCAACAACCAGAGAAACCTGAAATGCTGCCAAAATTTTCATTTTAGTACATCAAGTTTGAAAGTAGCCATGCTACTACTACTCTATGATTAGCTTTGATAATTTTTGAAAGTTTTTAAGACTGAGAACAGTTTGTTAAATTTATAGTAAGAACCATTACTTGAGAGATAAACTTAGGGTAAGTTAGGGCCGTTGAAGAAAAGCGAGAGATATTTGAGTGGAGCTCCTAACTTCGAAATTATTTGGGCCCTGATGTTTGTTACCAATTAATTCTGAATTTAATGTAGAAACTTAGAACTGGCTATTTACAGGCCAAGAATCCAACAAAGTTGGAAACCTCTGAATAAAACGAGGATTCCTCAAACTGCGAGGAAATCAGTGGAGTTTTAGGAGGAAATTAGAATGTGAGAGTAAGAGGAAAATTAGGGAAAGTTGAGCCATAATTCTCATTATTATTATAACTATACACAGATTGCAAATCTCTTTTGTTATTATGATTTGCAAATTCATAACTAACAATCGTCGTTATTTATAGTACACTTGAATATTAGTAATTCCCTCATAGTGGAAGAATAGAGTTCGTAGAGAGGAAAGTGCAGGGCCTTCGCAAATTTATATTTCGACTTGAGTTTGACTAAATTGCCCCTCTTATAGGGAATGTCAGCTTTCTGATATAAAGTACTAAGTGCACCCTATAAACATGCAAAGTGAGCAGAAGTTCGAAGCGAATAATATAAGATTAGGGAGGCTGTTTCACTTGCATGAATAAGTAATAGTGTATTTAAGCACTCTGCAAAGAGTGCAAGTGAAGTTATTGTCAATTGATTTAAATGCACATATATTATTAGTGTCTGATAAGCGAAGCTATACTTTTATCTCAATGTAACAAACATCACAGTGTAAAAATAGCGCAGCGTTTATAAAGAAAGTTTGTAGAAATATGCAACTACGTAAAATCAATTACACGGATCGAGAGGACGTGAGTTGCTCTTCAAGATGCGCGCAAAGCGCAGTGAATTCAGTTTAGAGTAAGTGAGGTGCGTGGCTAATAATGAGGGTGCGAGAGCCATCGCAGATTTAGTTCTTAGTTGATTCCATTATTAGTTTAATTATTAAAGTAGTAATTATATAATTAATAAAAATCAAACTTAATTCAAATGTGGAGGTAAAAGCAGATCCCCAAACAACCAGTGTGAACGGTGGAACTTTGCAACCAATCGGTCAATGGGGTACAAACCCCACATATTCTTGGTCAGCGTCTCAAACTCTATAAGACTGGTAAGTATGGCCTCAAAATAAAATCATCAATTTTTTCCCATCTTCACCGTACTTGCATTCTCTGGATCGGCTCCCTCAAATTAAGTTAAAATCTGTCCTTTTAAATTTCGTTATTTATTGATGCATTTAAAACTTTTTATTCACTTATCAAACTCATGCGAACATACGTATTGGGGTTTATGTAGAGGCTTTAATTCATTTTAAGAAAAAGTATTAACATTTTCATTAACAACTAATATATGATTATATTTAATAACACTATAAAAAATAATATATGCTGCATTTAAGTTAATAATAAATAAATTTTAATTAAAATCGAAAGAGCTTTTAAGTAATATGATGTTTCGATTACTTATGCCATAATAATATGGCTAAGTTATTGAATATATTAAAATTTATTATAAACTTAAAATTTGCGTATTTATGATAATTCGCTACGTAATATAAACGAAAAGGTATAAACAAACTTATTTAAGGACTTATATTTATAATTACTGAGTTTGAAATTAAGTAATTTATATTGTTTGATAGATTAAACTGGCATAATTCTATTACTCTATTATTTATTGTGATAACTTTATTAATCTTGTTAATCCCATTTTGTGGGTTATTTTTTTTTTTATACTAATTATAATATGCTTATGAAACTGAGCTTTTGGACTAATTTATCTTCTAGTTTGTGTTTAGCTTTCCATTCTTCAATCTGCTCTTGAAATCGATCTGCTTGTTACATGGTACTTTGCTACTTCCATCACTCTTGATCACTCTAGTACTTCCTGCACCTTTCTCTAGGATTCCCGTTGATTCTTGTCATATATCACAACCTACCAGTTTTACTATATTTATGTTACCGTTATTTTCTCCCTCTTAATGTTTACAGAAACTTGATTTGCTCGTTTGGGCATCTTTCTACATATTAATACTCAGATCTCTTGTAGATTGATTGTAGTTTTAATATTTCGAATTACCCTCCTTCTTTTTAACAAAAACTACTCTAAATAGTTTATTTATAGGTTGATGGTATTTCTTGTTGTCCTTGTTATCTTATCAATTAGCCTAAAAATATAATGTTAGTCATGATATCTATTTGTTTGTAGTATTCCAAGTCAAATAGTCTTTATATCAATATGCATGTTAAAAATAATTTTAATATCTTGATTAATATATAAGCATAAACTTGAAAATATTTATAGTTTAATTTTTAATAAAAAATAATCATTCAAATTCTTAAACTCCAACGTTTTTAAATGTTAAACTTTGATTAATATAAAATTATTTTGAATTTAAAATAGATGATGATGATGATGATGAATAACTTAAAGTAAGGTGAATATGAAAACTAGAAATAAAGATCTCTAGTATTAAATATATAATTGTCATTACAATTTTTATTGCTGTTGTTAATATTGAATGAGGGTATATTAGTTATTTCTAGTGATTATGATTTCTTAATAAATTGTCAATATCTCTAGAGTCTCCTGATCAATTGTGTACCTCAGCTGGGGGAGCGATTTTGGCCTTTTGGACCTATGTGCCTCTCATAGGGTGCTCCTGAGGGTCTTGTCCCGTGTCATCTCTTCCCAAGTTCTGACTTGCTTCTATGGACCCCGACTCGGCCTGAGCGCAGCCTAATCAGGGATGATCCCGGGGGCATATCCCAAGCCTTAACCGGTGGCGGTGCCAACTACTGAGACCTCTCGTTTTTCCATTTTTTCATTCGCATTTTTTGGTAAGTGAGAGTCTTGTTATCATCAAACACTGTATTCATGTTTTCAATTCAAAGACCATCTTGACCATTTTTAGCAATAAGAATAGTAATAATTATTATAATTTTAAATAGAGTATATAATATTATTAAAAATGAAGAGGTGAAGATGTATTTACCTTGTTTTCACCAGCTCATGCTTTAAAAATTTCCAAGGGTATGGTTATTAATAATACAATTTTAATTATTTTTGAGACTCTATTGAAGTGATCTCTAGCTGATCTTATCAATTCTCAGTGCATCAGATGATTTTAGTCAGCCAAAACCTTCTGATACTAGAATAATAGGTCAAGCCATAATTGATTATAGTTTTCACTTAACTGATTGAAATCATATTGTCCATAATTCCTTTGTTTGGAATATTTTCTTACTTTTCTATTGTAATTTCCTCATTGTTTGATTTTGTTGTTCGCTAATTCAGGCTTCATGAATAAGTCAACGTTTGCGTTAATATTCTTCATGTTTTTCTAGATAAATTCACTGATTATTTTGTAGGAATTAGTTTCTTTAACTGGATAACATTCCTTAGTATTTTAATGGGATGTCTTGGCGTCACGATTATATTTTGCTTTAACTCCATTTCCTCTATTATACTATCTGTACTACAACTAATAAACTGTATTTGCGTTTGATAAGTGATATTTTTAAGCCATCATTGTTACGTCAATGACCTTCCAGTTACAATAATCTATAATAAAATTCTGCTTATTTTTATATCGTTCCGAGAATTGTTTAATTAGTTAAATGTGTTCAAACATTTACTTAATCCTAAGTATCGGGTGTTGTAGTCAATTGCGAACTGTGAGTGTCAATTGCGAACTCAGGTAACAATTGCGAACTGTAGTAAAATTTTTAATTTTATATTAGAGTGCTAGTGTTATTATAAATAAAGTAAGTCTATTAGGTGCAGACTCTAATGGATCACAAGACTCATAACCCTTGTATTGCAAAAACGATATTATAGTAATTACAATATAAAAGAGGCGTCAGTTCTTAGTATGAAGGGATGGTTCCCTATAACTCATTTAATCAATTATTTGTAAATTAAAACATAAGATTTGAATTTAATCCTTTAAAAATCAAATATTGATAATTGCTAGTCAGATGAATTATAAACAGTTGTTATTATTTTATTGAATAATCAAATAATTTTCTTCTCCGATGACCCTCTATAAATGTTGATTTATTTATTTAAGTTTCCTAATGATGTATTATATAGGAATATGATGTGATATGTGAGATCTGACAAGAGACTTTAACAATTAAATTACTATGTTTCATTTGTATTTTATAACCAATTTCAAGATTAAGGTTTAAATTTTATGTCCCATTTCAAAATTTTCCTAATTAATGCCAATATAACTTGTCCACCCAATTGTATGTAAAATAATGTCTCAATCAAGTTTTAATAAAGTTATCTTAAAATTTTTATGTTCTCTATTCAGAATATTAAAAGGTTTACAAGTTTGGCTTCACTCCTCGATAAAATCCTATCGAAATATATCTTGATATAATTTTTATCTTTAAGATTACTGTGCAAACAAAGAACTAGTCCAGAGTGATTCGCTAATTTTGAAATTATCTTTTAAAAATAAAGATATCATTTAGTAATAGCATTTTATCTTTGATTATGTTCCTCATATTTTGATAAATTTGGCTAATTGATTATCTTGTAAAACTTAACTTGTAGTTATCAGAATTGTGTTTCAAAGCTAAAAGAATAATGATGCGAAACATATAAAGCTCGAATTAATACATTAATTCAATAACAAAATTGGTTGAATGTGATTTATGGGGAGGTATATGATCTTTCCCGAAACCCCTCTCTAATATAAAATTAAAAATTCTACTACAGTTCGCAATTGTTACCACAGTTCGCAATTGTTACCTCAGTTCGCAATTGTTACCTCAGTTCGCAATTGTTACCCCCAGTTCGCAATTGTTACCCCAGTTCACAATAGACTACAACACCCGTATCTAGCTTTATACCTAATTGAATTGGAACTTTTCCTAAACTTTTTGCGTTACTTTAGAATACTATCCTTAGTATAAGCAGATATTTATGTATATTATAAATTTCAAAATTTTCTATTTTAGAAATCATTAAATCTTTGATGAAATAATTCCATTAAAGTACAATAATAAATATCTTAATGAGATAAGAAGTCATTTATATCTCTTGCTAAGCGATTTAATAATAATACTACGATGATAAATCTTGGCTAAATATCATCATCTCTTTTAATAAGACCCAACTTAATTCTAAATATCTATACCACTTTCGTATAAAGAATTTCTAATTATAATTTATGTGTGAATAAATTTATTACCACGGTATTGCATTCGCTTAATTGCATGCTTAATATATAATAGATAAACTCATAATAGCTAATGATCATGATTTTTAAATCATTAGTGTTTAAAATATATATAAATTAAGTTACGATTTTATACAGAATATTTATATGTATATATTTTTATATTCCCATTTTTATTGAATTTTAGTAAGTTATTCATAAATGTACATAAGTATTATTTGATCTAATAAAATATTGAAGATCAAGCACAATAAAATATTTTGTTTATAATTTATATTTACATTTAGTGTAGTTAAATTATTATAGTGTTAGTAAGTAACCCTAGGTAAATTAAAATAATAATTTTTTAAAAAATGCTCCAAAAAATCTATTGTACATCTTAATCTTTTAGTCCTCGAACCAACT
This sequence comes from Oxytricha trifallax, assembly GCA_000711775.1. Taxonomy (NCBI): domain Eukaryota; phylum Ciliophora; class Spirotrichea; order Sporadotrichida; family Oxytrichidae; genus Oxytricha; species Oxytricha trifallax. Next base: position 12,012 of record ARYC01000060.1, read on the forward strand.
TTATCAATGCAGTTCCTTACACTCTCAATCCTAGTTGTCAAACCTCTCTTTACATACTTTCTTTTCATCGTCTTTCTCACTTTGGCCATTTCCTTGCTTTTGCTATTGTTCTACATCTTCCTTAATGTTTCTATTTGCATCTTGTAAATGACCCCCTATAGGTGATTTTTTCTCCTATAAAATTTGTTGAGAGGCTCAATTGAACAATTAGCGTTTTACTTTAGAAATATCTTCCATCATTTCATATTAAATACCTCAATCTTCTATTCAAGCTAAATTTGAGCTTTCAATTTTTTTCTTAACACAAGCTATCTCAGTATTACATCTATTTGTTGAGTATCATTAAATTGCATCCATTTAATCATTTTCTTCCTCCTTATTTTTCCTCGCTCTTTCTATATTAAGATTCATGATTCCCAATCTACATTTTACATATTAAAGCTCTAGGTTAAACATTAGATATTTTCTTTCCATGTTTACCTAGTCATTAGCGAATATAAGAAATATTGTTTCTTCTAGAAGTGTCATTGCAATGTGATGGACTATCAATTTAGGAATGACTCTGCATTCCTCAAAATTAGTGATTTAATATGTTTGTGTTTTTCCCACTATCTACCTCTCACTAGAACTTTCTTTTTACTTCCAAAATTTCATTATTTTTTTAATTAATTTTTGGGTAACTGCTCGGACTACCTATTGATCTCCTTGATCTTTAACATTTTAGAATTTCTCTTCATTTATTAAACTGCCCAGACTTGTATTTATTAATTTACACTACCATCTTACTGACATTATTATTCCTTGGATATCTTCTTATTATTCTCCAAAATCTACCACCTTACAATCTCCATTTAGTGATTCTATGATTCTTTCAAGAATTTAGATTCCCTATTCATTCACTGCTACTGGTGATAATATTTATAAAATAGGAAATTAAATAATTTAAACAAGAAACATACTGGCATTCAATTTTATTTATTAATTAAAATACAAATATTTATAAATAGTCTCTGTGAATACAGCTTTTTACCTTTTGAAATTATTTTACTGCTCTTATTATTTATATGTTTAAATATTAAATTTCTTTGTAATTTATTAAATGGATCCACCAGAAAATAATTTCAAATGAATAACCTGCAATGCTTTTGGTTATTCGGTATAAATTTTTGATTTGATTTAATTTTATATATTTCCAATGTTTATTCAATTTATAATTGTATATTTTCCTATTTATAATATTTTCTTCTTATATAAAATTGCCTTATTCCAAACATATAACTAATTACAATTAAAATCTAAAACATAATATGGTAAATATCAAGCAAAATGTTAATGAAGAGTAAAAGTTTAATAAATTTGAATGCTAGAAGAGACTATATTTACAAAATCTCTTTCCTCCATTTTAATTAATAGTAATTAATTTTTAATCTTTCATAAGATTTAATTTTTATATTCTAAAATTTTAAATCACGACATTTTAAGATCTTGTACTTCTGGCTAGACTTCCTGAATCTATCTCGTAATTTACTCCATTGTGCCTTTTGAGATACGATTTCCTAGAATTAAGTCAAAGATTGGCTTCTCTTTCGTACCTGAACAGCTTTTGTGATAATAAATCTTCTACTTTCACTCTATTTCTTGTTAAATTAATTTATTAAGAATAAAATTATTATTATTAAGTTAAATCTATGTCTTGTTGAATTTTTTTTGTTATTAGCTATATTAAAAAAAAACAACATTATAAATATATTAAATATATATTTATATATTATATAAAGTAGTGAATAATTGGCTTTATTTGTAGGGGGGAAAATTAAAAATTGCTTATTATTACTTATATTCTAGTCATCAAAATATAATTACTCCCTCATTCTTGATATAGACATTAAAATAAAAACACAAAATAACTAGGCTTATACCTCTTTTTTTTTATAAAAAATATTCATCCATCTAGTGTTTACAATTAAATATATATTTCATGATAATAATTTAAGGTGTTTTAAATCAAAGTAAACAAAGATGATTTTCATATTTAATTATTTAAACATATTAATTTAATTATTTATGCTAAACTAAGCTTCTAATTCAACCTTGTCCATTACTCATGTCACAATCTTTTTCAGTTAGTTACCAAAAGATGTAAAGTTATGTCTGATGCTATTTGGTCTAGGAAATACTTCTAAGTTGAGTTTTCAGAGTGCTAACCTACTTCCGAGAAGATGACATTATCAATCACATGATACTTGAGCATGTCGATAACACAGCCTTTTTTCCAATGAGGAAGCTCTCACTATTATGGGGTGTGTACATGTTAGATCCTTTGTGTAATTTGTAATTTTTTGTCAGTTTTATCTATTCATCTTTTTCAACTTCATCATAGCTGCGAATTTTCAAGAACTATCTAGTAACCTCTTTCATTTGATTCACAAATCATATAATGAGAATCATAACTTATAATAAGTAATATATTAATTAATTTTAAAACTTTTTATAGTAATAAGTGTTCGTATTGATCAAACGCAGGTGGAGGTGGACCACTCACATTAAATGTAAGTTACAAAAATTGTAAGATTACAGGCGCAGCTGAACTGGTGTTTCACTAGACAAGAAAGAGGGGAATTAAAAGACTTTGAGATCACATAGGATGAATATAAAGACGATAGAGAGGAAGAATATGCATAATTAGAGAGATTTCCAATTTTGATTCAGATAATAAGTTTTAGTATTAATGTGATTAGAATAATTAATTAATTTCGTTTTCTTATTATAAATTATGAATGTCTCCATCGAAAATGACTGGCTTCGTTTTAGTTTTGTCAGTGATTTCGTATAAATTCTGCTAAATGGGTATAAGCCAGTACCCGTCTATAACTTCTATCTCAACTTTTGCAGGGCCTTTAGAAAAATTTTAAGTTTTTCTGTCATTTTTCATTTTGGCTATTACTTTGGATTTATTGGTTTTAATCTTGCAAGTTTTTTCATGAATTTTACAGTTGAAGGCTCTGTCCTTATCTACCCCGCAGTACTGGCATGTGCGTTCTTTGAGCTTAATTATATCTCTTGCAATTTTGTGAGCTTCTCTATGATAATTTGAATAGAGGACTTCCAGAGAATTAAAGGTTTCATGAGTAGTTGGTGTTTGACAATACTTGCATATATATTTTGCAGGTATGATGATCTTTTATTTGTTCAAAATTAGCCATTTTATTTTTATTATAATTTTCTTCTCAGTGCTTCTTACACTCTATAAATTCATGAAGTAGCTTTTTTTTAATATTAGATTTAGAAGAAACTCAGGAGAGCCAATTATTTAAGTAAAAACTTAGGATAACTTTTTTCAAAAGGGTTTCAGGGTTTTTTCCTTTCTCACCACAATGCTATCTTAGAATTTTTTATATTTATAAAACAATACAATCAGATATAACTTAATAATTATAAATACCATAATAAAAGGAAACTGAAATAATATGATTGATTATATCTTTATACAGCTTAAAAATTTATTAGTATACCTATTATAAGCGTTGGTTAGGTATTTATTATTTTATAATAATTGTATAATTATCAAATTGCTTGTACATACTTTTAATATAAAAACATTAATTTTCTTTATACTACAAGTATTTTTACAATAACAGATGATTATAGTCAGCAAGCCCATTTATATAATAATAGGAAATTATTAATTATTTTTAAAAAATCAAGAATTATTGATTATTTACTAAGCAATATACAAATAAAATTTAGTTGAAAGGCCAAGAAACTTAGGAGGTATAAGAAAGAGTTCTGACTGTAAGTAAAAAATCCTCATTTGAAGTGAGTAAATGTTAATACTCTTAATTATTTGAAAATTATAAAAATTATTTAAATTCATTATTTTCAAAGCTCTTATAGAGGAAGTTAGCGCCTAAATATTTATTAGATTAATTTTAGAATATAAATAATTTTGTATTATTCTTTTAAAAGTATGCTTATTAAGTTTGAGCTTTTTCATTTTATACAAACCAATTATTAATTCTGGCCAGCATGAATAGCTATTGGTCAAATTTTAATATCATTTAAGTTATTTTATTGATACTTATGAATCAAATTTTACAACAGAGAAGTTTATAGATATCGAATAATACTAATATTAAATCATTAATTAAATTGTAGCACATGGATAATCAAGACAAGACGTTCATGACATCAGAGAATTCTAAAATAAATTTAGGTAGAAAAATGACTTGATAAATTTTTGTGATTCAATAGTAAGCTACTTTTATTGACACTTATAGAGGGGTACTTTTTGCCAAGCAGGTTCATAAAAGACTTTTTGGCTGGCGAGAAGCAGCTTTTAAAATCTGGAGAGGTGATTTAGCTGAACGTTCCCTATTATGAAGAACTTGCAGTCAAGAACATTTTTAAGGAAATTCAGGAGGACCCAGAAATTATTAAATTCATGAATTACTACTTAGACTATCAAGTGCTGCCAGATAGAAAATACTTCTATGAGGTCTTGGAAACCCTCCATACTAACTATTTGTCATAGCTAATAAAGCATCCAAATAGGTCTAGAAACTTAAGCGACACCCAAAATGAAGAGAAAGAAAGAATAATTATAAAGGATGGATATAGACAGCTACAAGGAGAGGCATTTTTTTCAAGTAAGTGTTTTTTTTAATATAAATTAATATAATATAGAATCTAAAAGGAAAGCTCTTGATATGCTAAAGCTTAAATCTAAGCCCCGCTCTCACAAAAAGAAAAGAGAGTATCATCAAATGTCTGCATCATTTGACGACTTTAAACGTGATATATAGAGTAAGAGTAGGGCAGTAGGTGGGTAGCTAGGAGACATAGCCATGACTCAAGAATCCCATAACGACAGGATGTTAGAAGGCAGTTCTAGAGAATGAACAAAATATCACAAGGGTTTTTTGCAAGACATTTAGTTTGCTTCTTAAAGATTTATGTACTTATTCATTTTATCCAAGTGTCTTTCTATAATCCTTTTTATTGTCCAAACTTCGATACTCTCAATTGCATCTTTAATAATTTATCAATGCTTAGTCTCGCCCAACTTAAAGTCACTTGCTACCACCTCTTGCTTATTTTTATGTTTTATTTGAGAGAATATCTCTTATATGCAGTGAAACTCAGGCGAGTATGGTAAATTATATAAACAGTTCCAGTTGCATGGCGAAACCTTTTCTTACACCACCTTACTATGGTGATTTTATAAATTTTTCCAAAATATTGTGATTGTTTATTATTTATTCTGTACATATGTATTCGATAAATTGAGACGTGTCCTCCTAGTTAATCGATTTGTTTTTTTATATAGTCTCCTTCAACCCCTTTTTCACTACTTATAGCTACTATAGCTGCAAAAAATTTCATATTTAGACCTACTTTATCAATTTATTAATTTTAATATGACCTCGCCAATGAGTGTTAGTCTATCTAGTATGGTTTGAAAATTACTTCATAAATATATATTATTTTTGCATATTGCTCAATGATGGAGAGAAGAGATGCAAACTTTTAGTTTCTTCATTATATTAAATCTTTTTATTTTTATGGGTTTAACTTGCAGCATGTTTTCATGACTTTATATTTTATCTGCTTTTTTTGTAGATGTAATAAATTTAGGAAGTGGTCACTATTTAATTAGTGAACCTCTTATGGAACAGCATGGCTCTAGTTTGTAGGGAGTACCCTTTTTATTTGATAAGAGTTCATTCACTTGTTATGTAGTCTTTGTGGTGTTATTTAAGCTCTTTTTAAATTTTCCGTTTTTATCCTGCTTTAGTGTGTGTGTGACTTCTTACTGCAGAGAGCATACCATTCTCACTTTTAATGTTGAAACTTTCAGCCTCTTAGCAATATATCGGATAGTATGAAACAATTTAGGCTTTTCTTTTGGATTTATGGTCCCTAAATGTAAAAGTAAGATGTGTCTTCTTTTACCTTCATTTGTTTAGGGATTAGGGTAGTTTTCCATTTAAGTGTTGGCTTATATAATAGAGTTATTAAATAATTATAAATTACTTATTATAAATTATGAATAATTAATATTTTAAAAATCAGAGTATATTAATATAAAATTAAACTTTAAACATTTTAATAAAATAATTTTTAAACGGCTAAACATCACTTCTTTATTTGTTTAGATATATAATATTATACACTTTTATAATGAAATAATAAGAATAACATCATGAATATATGAATATCATTAATTGTAATAAATTGCATAAATTTGAATAAAAATAGGCGCAAATTGCTTATTATTTAAACATTACTTTTCTATCAATATATTAATATTTGAAGAGGAATTAGTAATTAACTACTTAAAACATAAATATAATAGAATAAAATAAAAAATATTATTTCTTTTATAAATTTGTTGATGTTATTCTCACCTCCAAGTTTATCCGTATCAATATGAAGCTTATTAAGTCAGCTATTTATGTTATTTATCTACTAATTAAAATTTGTAATACCTTAATACTAAATTAATATAAAGCTAATAACATTAGTTAAAACAAATAAAGACTAATTCACAAGTAAAATAATTCATTGCCAAGTTAATAAGTCTAAGATTTATTTATAAAAATCTTTTAATGTTAAAAGTTACAAAGAAGTACTAGTAGACATAAATTCAATTTATACCATTATAAGAAATAGATAGTATAAATAATACTTATATACGGTCTTTTTTGTTAAATAAAAATAATTTACAAAGATATAATGACAATATAAAATAATAATTCTATATCCTATGCGGTAGTCAAAGATGCCTTTTAAGGATACAATAGTTATAACTTAAATATTAAAAGACTTATCTTGATTAAATGTGCACAAAGTTTATATAAACTAATTATATGCCATCGTTTAATCTCATTTTTTTAACTTAAATGCATTTTTCTTCAATTGCAATTCATAGTTTTAATGTCTTTTGTTTTTAACTTAATTCATGAAATGATTAAAGTTTTAACCACCAAAGACTAGGATAAGATCATATATCACGGTTAAATTTCAGTCTGGTTCTGATTAGTAAGACTAATTAATTTATTATTATGAGGTATGTATGCCTCTATATATCACAGGTCGAATTGCATTAAAACTTTTTGAAGGCTAGTTTAACTAAATTACTCTATGGGTTGGCAACAGAACTCATGAATAAAGTCTTAGTTACTTTTCTTAAGATGCTTGGTGATGCTATAGTTAACTCAAATATGTGGTATATTTATCCAAGTAATAGCCTGAATAAATTAGGGAAATTTCGTTATGTATACAAAAAGTAAAACATTCCTAAATAAAGATAAGTATGAAGAAAAATTCAGAAGGTAAGAATTCAAAGAATTAAACAATTGTCATTATAAATTATTCTAAGAAAGTTTTCAGTTGTAAAATGTTCCAATTAGAGATTTGAGGAAATTAAATAAAAATGTATGTAAAAACAGAGACTTATGAAATTTGAAATTTGTATTAAAACTTACTGAGATCACCTAACAATAATAGGGTGCTAAATAAAAACCGAAAATTTTATGTTTATTTTAAATTAATCAAGATTATAAATTAATAATTTCAAAAATAAGTTCTATTTATAATATATATATATGGAACAAAACTTGATAGCTAGCATAAAATTTCATTAGAGATTTGTAGGAAATAAGAAATTATATAAAATTTTGATAAATTCATAAATCAATAGAATTTGTCATTAAGTATTAAAAAGAGAAATAATATTTTAAAAACTTATAATGAAATTATAAAGAAAAATGAAAATTCTTTAACAAAAATGATTTTAAAAGTGTAAAATAAATACTGAATTTCATTTATAGCAAAGAATAATTGAAAAATCTGTAAAAATGAGAGAGATTATAATATAGATATTACTTGTAAAAAAAAGAATTATTGTTTTACAAAATTTAATGACGAGTTTTAAATTACTCTAAAAACACAAGAAATTTGGCTTTTTTTAAAAAAGAGATAGACTAAAAGATAAAATAATTAAAATAAAATAGTAATGCTTTCGAAAAATCTAATATAATATTAAATTTTATAAAACAAAACTTATAGAACTAATTAGTCCTCTTTTTGCTTAAGATACTTAAAATCTTGATATACCATTATGCGATATGAATTATTCGAAAAAGTTTACAAAAGTTAAATCCACTTTATTAGAAATAATAAAAGCACCAAGATACTATTAGACCCTTAAATATTTTGGCTTTTATGAAGTTTTAATTATATAAAAAAATTATTAAAATATTTCTAATTATTTTTCATGTTTTTTTATGAATTATTTATTATTTTACGACTTTATTATTAGAAATATTCAATTTATTTATTTCATTTTGTTTCACTTATAATTATTATGCATGAATTTTTGAAATTAAATTTTTGTGATTAACAATAAATAAACAGAATAAAATTATATATTTCTTTATTAAAACTTAAAATGAAGCAGATAAAAAAGATATTTCAAAAACCTCTGTGTCTTGGATGCTATTACTTTAAAAACTGATAAAGTAAGTTATTAATTATCGAAAAACTTACTTTTTTATACTTTAATTATTCTAAAATGAAGAACTAGCATATTGAAATTAATGTTACCTATCCCTTTTTAAAAATAGGATTTACATTCTGCTCAACTCTAATTGTACATGATCATGTCGCATAATATGTATAAGAATGAACTATTTAATCTTCTAATTCACTACTCAATAATAAAATTGCCTTGTAATAATGCAATTATTTATATAAACTCAAATTAAAACATAATACACACTATATATATATTCAATAAACACTACTGCTCATTCTAGAGTTTTGTAAAAATTAAATTTTTTTCTTGTTTTATAATATTGAGTTGTAATTTAATTTACAAATATTAAATTTATGGCAGTTTTGAATTTGAAGAAGTTTTATAATTCACTTTTGTTTTGTATTTTATCAATAATGCCTTAAATTTAATTAATCTTTCTTTGGAAAGAAAATCATGATTCAATTTTACTGTGCTAAAATTTTCATTTATTTTTAATATATAAATGATTTTAATTAATTAATTAGAGCAAATTTAAAGGGCGGCCAAAATGTAAGAGAGGACACTGCCCAGAAGAAATCTAGTAGTATACTTAAATGAAAGTGAAGAAAATATCTCAGATAATCAAAAATCAATTATGGACTATTTTGATTATTCAAAAAAGAGTTTCCAAAATCATTCGTAAAATACCCAATATCATAAGTCAAACACAATAATATAAAAGACTTAGACAAGTTCAGTATTCCGCTGAACAACACCCGCCATCTCAATCTTATATGGCCAGTAAGAAAGATGAAAAACTGAGTTAAAGGAAACGAAAAATTTGCAGAAAATCAAAGGAGGAAGCTTAGGACATAGATTATAAGTAAAAAAAGACATATGATAGGAAAGACATTCGAGCTAAGCATTTTCTTGCAATATGTGCGTGGATGAAATTCCAAACTTAAACAAGACCAAATGATGAGAGTACTTGAAAGCAAGAATCCAAATTTTATTGGTTTAGTAGAAACAAGGCTGCAAAGAATAATAGGACTCAACAAAAAGAATATAGTATGAACGGCGGAGCAATAGCTCTAAATGATGGCAGATTCTTTATGAAGACAGTGAATACTCTAAGACAATTCTTGACTTGTAACATTTTAAACATGGAAGGTTTCCCTTTTTCTCATATCTACAGTCCACATTCCACTGCATTGAAATGAAAAGTCAAGGATTACAGAGCAGACTGATCTACATTGTTAATTGTTAAAATAAAAATGTAAGAATTATAGATTGATTGTTATGGAAGACTTAAATTAACATATCAAAGATTTAAGCAAGAGATTACTCAAAGAGAAACTCTTTAAATCCATCAAGGAGTGGAATCTCACAATAAAGGGAACTAATTGGATTAAATATTCTCGAACGTGGAAACAATAAATTGAGAGATTGACCAGTTGAGACTAACAGACTACTAACTAATTATAGCAAAACTAAGAATAAAATATTAGGTAAGGGACCTCAAGTTATCAGACAAAGAGAGAAACCATAGAGTTTCAGATATACAGTAACAATGCTAAAAAAACTTGTATAGATGAAAAAAGGGAGTTATCTGTGGAAGATCTTTAAAATCCAATAAAAATGTTATTAAGAAAAATTAAAAAAGCTTAGTAAGACAAAAGATTGGAACAACCAACTGCCCGATTGAATGATAAAGGGCATAGCTCATAATCCAAACAGCTTATTAAATGAGATTGACTCATATTGAAACGAAGCAATTAGAGATATGGAAATGTCTATAAAGAAACGATGTAAAAGATTTCTTTTTAATGGGAAAAAGACTAACTGAAAGCAAGAAACAATTAGGACCAATCAAGGGATAGAAAATAAAAGGAGAAGGATCAATTTAAAAGTGGAAACTCAGGAATAGATTATGAAATTCTACAACGGACTAAAACAAGATTAAAGAGATATACATACAAAACTTCAAAACCCCTTAATTAGATGTTTTAGTGATTATATTTGAAGGGTATAGTTGGGGTCTAATTGGGTTTCGTAGAAAAAACGAAGGTTATATGTGAAAATAATGAATATTGTACTTAATTCAAACAAATTTTATGCTTATCTATCTAATAACTATTGAATCTAGCATTCTGTAGTTGTTCTAGAATATCATCTTATGATTTTCTTGGATATGATGGAGCTTCCACGATTAGCATCTCAACTATCTTCTTAATTTCATTGCATATTTCATCTTGCTTAATATGTTAGAAGCCAAACTTATTGATTATTTCTCGTTCTTTGTTCCAAAGTAAGACATACTTTCAATATCGTACTCTAAGATTATGGCAACAACTGCCCAAACATCCCACTATACAGAACCATTAATCAACTTCTCCCTGATTTGAAAGTATCCTGGTGTGCCAAGCATCTTAGCTAAAATCACTATCTCTCGTCTTATTGCTCTGTTGAGGTCTATAACTTCTATTTCTAAAGGACAGAGATTTAGCATTAAATTTTCTGGCTTCAAATCCCTATGAAAATACCCAAAATCATGGAACTCTTTCACACCCTAAGTCAATTCTGTGAGTATACTCATTAAGATATCTATTATGGTTGAGATACTCTCTTGAAGTTATTTTAAACTTCTTGATTCTAAATGCAATAAAACCATGGCCAAGTATTATTCCATAGAGCTTTCTAATTTCTTGCATTATTTAGTTAGTTAGTTAGTTTTTAACATAGAAATTAATTCTGGACATAGGAAATCAATCTAGTTAGACAATTCAAAGTTCTTGGATTATCTTTTTAAAGCTTCTCTCAGTACTGTGTTTTCATTTGCAAACTCGTTTTGATATTGCTCGTTCTTAATGAGATATTTTAAAGGCTATACCTTGTAAGCGATTTCATCAACCACAATAAGTTTTACCTTGTTCATTATGTCAATTTTCAAATAGTTCTTTATACAGCTGCTTAGGTCAATTGCATTTAATGCAGGTATATACATTGCTCTCTCTTAAAGCATGATGTTATTATTATTATTATTTAATGCTGTACACACATTAATACTGGGGATTAAACCATCCAGATAATATAATAAATGATTAATTAGTGCTCTTTCTAAAAGCATGCTATAAATATATCTTTTTTTGGTAGATTTATCGACTCCAATCACTTACATCTCTTAAGTCTCTCCTACTGTTCTTTTTATGACTCAAGATAGTTATTTTTTCTTTAAATAAGTACAAGCTTTAAGTTTCCTCATCTTTAATCAGGAATTCGCGCTAAGTGAATATAAGACTTAATGCATGTTTTGCATTAATATCTACCTTCTACTTAATCATGTTTAAAGTAAATCTTGCTTCACCAGAGTGTACCTCTTTGATTTGCCTCTTCAAGCTTGAGAAGAAATTATAAGCTGTCTTCAAATTAAAATGTTTTAATTTTTTCTATTGGTTGCTCTTCTTTATCGCCTTCAGCCAATCAACTTGTGTTTAACCTCCCATCTCTCCACTCTACTTCTTGTTTTAAACTTAAATTTTAAAGACCTCAGCTTCAAACTAAAGAACTCTTAGCTTAACCTTCGATTAAATATACATTTTAAACTTTTTTAAGTTTTAATGATTAATGAAAAGTATTTTATCTAATAGTTTTGATCTAAAACGATTTATTAATAGAGAAGTCTTAATTAATTTTTAACTTATACTTATTAATTAAGACTATACCTAATTAAAATTATTAAAATCTCAAATCTATTAAAATTACACCTATTAAATTGGAGACTCCACTCTGAGAATTAAGTCAAATATATCAGTATAAAAGTGAGAAGTGTTCGAGATTGCGACAATTGACATAATAACATGGCGGAAATCGCAGACAGTTAGGTGACAAATCAGAGCCTAACCTCTTTCATTATTTCACAGAGGACAACCAGAGATCGAGATTGAGATGATCATGATAAAAATGAAGGTTTAAAGCAATTCTTGCAAATAATACCCCAACCAAATTTTTATTTTATTGTGTACTATATTTATCATTTTCTTTTCAATCAAAAAATTCAATCTTACAAAGATTCATAAGAAAAAAAGTCACAGACAATTTATGAGGTGAGCAAAAGGCTATATAAAGATGTCTAAAAGCCAGATTAAATAAACATAGAGGCAGGAGCTTAGGAAGCTGAACTCAAGCCAGAAAAGCTCATCTATGCAGTGAAATCCTAGGACCTAGCCCACTGGAGGAGTGTAATAGCTGGCAGATTAAACCCCACCGACTAGCGCCTAATGCATTGCGCCCAGCAACCCTCTACTTGACTTCAGTAGTCCTTTGTATAACAGATAGCTCTATTAGAAAGTCCTAAGTGAGATTGGTACCTCACCTAGAAATAAACATTCAAATTTAATAAATGTCAATTAATTTTTATAGAGAAACATGTTTAATATAAAATTCTTTAATTTAGTTTATAATCAGTGAAAATTTTTTTAAATATTTGATAATGTAAATTTGATATTGAATTTAATTGTTGGAGCAATTTATTTTTTAAACATCGTAGACCAATCCATATTTTAGGTTCTTGTTAAAATGTATATCTTTAATAATAGTATAATTAAATAATAAACTAGAAGAATGTAAGAGCAATAGATGTTCCCATTAATATTATTTATTCAATTTTACTTCTTCGGTATCAAACAAAGTCTCATACAACAGAGACTTTAATATATGAGATTTATTAATAAATTTCAAAAATTATGAATATATCAAAAAGTATAATCAGAAAGATCTGCTGAAAGTTGAGGGAAAGTTAACTTAGTAATAAAATAAAAAAAACATTTATGAAAAATAAATTTATAGCAAAAAGAATTTTTAACTTCATAATAACTATTAAAAAATCAGTGGCATCTCTCGATCAGAGCAAGGGCAGGCTTGTTTAATAATAAATTTTAAGGAATAAAAATAACTCCATATTAATTGCTCAAATTTTATAAAAAAAATAGGATAAAGCTTAAAAAGGTGTAGAAGAGATATCACCTTGCTTAGTAGAAAATTTTAAAGATATAGGATGAAAGATTATAAAAATTTTAATAGCTTTTGAGCATCAAAGAATCTAAATAAAAATTATATTCATAGATGAGACTATTTTTAAACCCTATAGCTAATAATTTCAAACTTGGTCCTATAAATATAAAAATGTAGAGTAGAATAACAAGGAATAAAACATGCAACAATCAAAACCCCAAAACCCTTTCAGTAGTTTGATTGAGTTTTTGATTGATAAAAGTAGACTATTAGTGCATACTTTATTAGGGTTTTAATAGGGTTTATGTAGGGGTTTAATGTTTAAATATTAGTATTTTAAGTGAGTATATGCGAGGTTTAGGGTCAGTTTATGACAGTGAGTATATAGATTTATTGTTTAAGTTGCGATATGGATGTGATGAATATTGTGAATAACTCAAGCCTGTTCTGAATTATACGTCTATAGCAAGGCTACTCCATAAATCTCCAGCAACTGTGAGGTCTCACTGTCTATTAGCATTGAATTTAAAGAGATAGCAACTAAAAATCTAAGCCTTAGAGACGCTTAAAATTTTAGCAGCATCATATTGAATATCTTATTAATGATAAGACTCTTAAATACTGGGCTCATTTCTCTCTAGCCTAGAGGGCTGTGATGTTTCATCGCCAATTTCCTGAGCTTCATATCTCTGCATAGTCCATAGCTAGCATATAAAAAAACAATGGAATATCTTACAAGACATTCAATCGTATAAAGAGAGTGATTGACTTTAATGTTCCATTTTATAAGACTAATTTAAATTATATATTCGATTAAATGCAGAGGTCTTAAGAGCATAATATAAAGTTCATACACGCTGATGAGGCAGTATTTACATTCAATACCTTTATATCAAGGTCTTGGTACAAGAGGTATAGTAATATAGAAGTTTATGACTAAAAGGTTAAGGTGTAAACTCATGCTATTCTTGGTGGAATAAGTGAAGATAGTGGCCTCGAGACTTATGTTATTCACCCTCGTTCTATAAAGACTGAATAATATATTAAGTTCTTGCAATAACTCAGAGATAAGTACGCTGACTAAGAGATTATTCTATTCGTTGATAACTTATCAGTTCATAAAACTAAAGACTCAAGGAAGGAATATGAAAGGCTAAATATAACACCTGTAATTAATGTTCCTTACAGCCCTTAGTTCAATGGAATTGAACTATATTGTGGGTTATTGAAAGGTCATTATAAGATATTGCTGCTCTACCATCTGATGCATGATTTAAAAATAGATACAGTCGATATTATTAAGAGTGCTGCTAAAAGAGTCAGTGATGAGAAAGCTAAAGTGTGCGCAAGAGAATGGAGATTTTGTGTTTATAAATAATTTTTAGATTTAAACGAATGAATAAGTTCACATATTAAATTTGCCCGTAAAGGGATTTGGCTTCTCTTTCTTTTCTTCCTCTTAAGGCTTGCTTGGGCCCATGTTTCTTCTCTTAGTGCCAGCCCCTGCATCTATGTTCATCTCGTCTGGCTTTTAGAAATCTTTGAAGAGTCTCTTACTCAATTCATGCTTTACTTGAGACTTTCTCTCTCTGTTTAATTTGCTGCGCTCTTTCATCAAGTATATAGCAGTACCAGGATTTTTCTATAAAGTTAGAAGACTAAGCTTACTTGAGATGAAAGGATGCTTTTGAAGTTCCTACACCAAGTGTCACTTATTTAAATACCTTGCTTCTCTTTTTCTTCAGGAGAGATGCTGTATCGCTTCTTGTGAGCTTCTTAAATAACTTCATTTAAGTACACAGGTTTCAAAGTTCAAGAACACCAAAGAAGAAGTTTCTCTCTGGCAACTTATTAGAGAGCTGTAGCTTTGATGGAAGGTAGAGAGCTACGTCCGGATCACTCATACATCGTCATATAGGTTAGTCACTGATATTTCAGGGAAGTTAGGAATTTCAATCATCCTAATTTCATTAGACTTAAAAGCTTTTTTCTCTTCACTCAGTAAGGCTTTTAAGAATTAAATTTTAGTTCCCTCCTAAGTCGGCAAGAACAATCCAACTATAATGAATTTATTAATATTACTTAAGAACTTACCTTGCTATACCAAATATCTATAAAGGTCCTCTTTACTTCGGAATTTTCCTATTATATCTTGAGATTAAATTCTCTTCATTGCATCATTCATAGACTCCATCTTGCTTCCTCTTTCTAGAAATGTTAATGAAATTTAAAATTATGGATATCCATTCTAAGTTTATTAAAATCTTACTACTAAATAGGGAGGACCTACTAGAGGTCAACCTTGAAAAGATATGAGAAGAAGCATTGAAAAACTTGCTCCAAGTTTCACAGATTGATTTCCATTTTTATCAATCTATCTCCATTAAATTGCTCCTAAAAATGTTTAATTATTTTAGGAGGTCCTCCAAATAAAGTTCAAACATTATAAGGAGTTAAATTTTAAGGTTAAAACTTAATTAGGAGCAGATTAAATTTAAAAATGCTTAATAACTTTACCTCAAAATTAAGTTCAAACTTGATTTGGAGGACCTCCAAGAGAAACAAAACTTCATTAGGAGTATTTTAATTTACTAAAATGTATAAAATTCTCATAAATTATGTCAACTTACAGTCTTTTAAGTTAGTTCATTTTCTTACCTCTCAACAAAGAATTTACCAGAGTGTCTTATAATCTACTATTATAGTATATCAAGGTAGATTATATCATTATAATAAAATATATCAGAAAACTTAAATGAGCGCTGCCCTGTTAAGAAGAGCGGCATTACTTGGATCAAGCCAATAAAAGTTATCATTCCAGCAACCAAGAAAAGTAGAGACCAGAGACGCTTGTACTCAGTGGGAGCCTACTTATGACAAATTTGAAAAGTCTAGCTTTGAGATTTAAATATAAGTTAAATAGGAGCTAATCAAAGAAGCTGTGCAAATTGAGGAGGAGGTTAAACACCTCCATAGAGCATTAATAAATACCAGCCAAAGTTGACTATTAATGCAAAGAATGCAATAAAGTTTTCCCTTACAATTCAACTTATAAGAGACACTCGAGAGAAATACACAACGGTATGCCAAGGTTATATCTCAAACATTAAAAGAAAAATGGGAAGTATGTCTGTGAGTTCTGTGAGAAGCCATATTCTCATACTATAAACCTCAAAGTTCATTTAAAGAAAAAGCATAATCAAAGTTCTGTCTTTATTCATGAACCTACAGGGAATAGATTCCTCTAAAAGAGAAGATCAAGAAACCCATTGGAGCCTCTTAGAGTTGAAGTGTAGAAGTAAGTCAAAATGAAGAAAGTAGTCAAGAACTTTCCAGTCTCTGAGATCAATAAAATCATGGTTAAAATAGAGGCAATGAAGATTCCTATATTAAAAATTATTGACTTAGATTCTTGCCTAGAAAGCTACCTCACTCTTGAAGATAAAATAGAAAAGAGAGTCATTACTGACGACAAATATGCTTACAAGATATATCCTTTCAATTTCTTCCTTGCTGAAAACAAGTTTCCAAATGGAATTCGCAAATGAGTATTATGCTCTTTAAAAGGCAAAGTAAAATGAGTGCAGGCATATCATCTAGCTTGATGCTATTTTACTTGGTAAAGATCATGTAGCCTTCAGACGTCCCTTACTTGAAATGACTTACAGAGAATTCTTATCTGACAATAGATGTCAGAGATAAATTAGCTAGATAGTATAGCAGATAGTTGAAGGGATTGAAGAACTTCACAAGCTAGGTTATGTTCATAGAGACTTAAAGCCAGAGAACATCATGATGAACTTTCAGCCTCTTAGAGTTTATATTATTGACTTCAACAGAGCTCAAAGAGTGCAAGCCTCTGCAAAAGGAAATGCTTACGGCACTCCTGGATATTTCCCAGAGAGAGAGGATTGGAGAGACGGAGACACTTAATGGGATACCTGGGCTCTAGCAGTAATAATAATAGAGAGCGACATGCCAAGAAACGATTACTTTAGCTGCAGGGGTGAGAAAGATTCTAAGCAGAGAATCAAACAATATCTCGATAAAAATAAAATAAATGAAGGCCTCAGAGAACTTGCATACTCAACTATTATCAAGCCAAGCTAAGAGAATTAACAAACAATAGAAAAAATCAAAAATCAACTTAGAAAGATAAAATTCAGAGAACTGCCACATGACTCTAAGCGTATGTTTGTGTGAAATATTTTAAAAACTCGCTTGTTATACTCACTAAAATACTAATATTTAAACATTTAAACCCTACATAAACCCTATTAAAACCCTAATAAAGTATGCACGAATAGTCTACTTTTATCAATCAAACTACTGAAAGGGTTTTGGGGTTTTGAATAGCAGGAGCTGTATGTATAAGTTAAGACTTCAGGTTGGAATATTATTAATCATAAAATAATCAATTAAAAAGTAAATTTTTTTTGAGTGTTTAAGAGGCTTGAGCCATTATTACTAAGGTCAAGAAGTAACATTATTTATGGATAATTTATATAAGCAAAAATCGAAGGAAGTACAAAATCATATAAAATAAAATAAATGGAAAATAATATTTAATGCTCCGTACTCATCAGAATATAATTGTATAGAAGAATTTGTCTCATTGGTAAAAAGGAGTATAAGTTTTTACTTTAAAAACTAAATTTTAAATTCACTTAAAAGAGGTACTTAGATATAGTTAACTATTCTATAGAACATGTTTCTAAAGAATAAATTTAATTAATTATTGCAAGATATTATTAAATATTAGAGCAATAAATAAGGGACAAGCAATCAGAGTGAAAAGTATAATTTTAATTATTATGTTAATTAATTAAACTAAATCAAATATTAAATTAAAATTATTTGCCACTGTTGCATTTCATTCTGATTTTAGCCAGTCTTGTAATCAATTTATAATTCATATTGTTTTCTTTTCTTTGTCATTTATTTTTTTTTTATTGGACTTTCAACAATGCAGTGCCTCTCCCTTTGTGTTC
The DNA here is from genome assembly GCA_000711775.1 of Oxytricha trifallax. Lineage (NCBI taxonomy): Eukaryota > Ciliophora > Spirotrichea > Sporadotrichida > Oxytrichidae > Oxytricha > Oxytricha trifallax. The sequence continues at coordinate 30,531 of ARYC01000060.1, forward strand.
TAATAATTTTAAGTAAAATATTAGTTTAATATGACTAGTGAAGAAGGGTTCCTACTGTATAGCCTAATATATTTCATCTTTAATTGCTATTGCCTTTTCTTGTTAATAATTCAATTAACTTTAGTTCATTAATCTATTTTATCCTTAAATTAAATCTTCAAATACTTTAACTCCAAAGTTACAACAATTTTTAAAAAAGTCTCTTTCAGGCAACTTTTTATCATCTTAATAGTAATTTAGGTGTTATAAGATTATTATTATTATTATTAATTTAATTGAGAATATTCTCAATCTTGAGTTCAGGGTAGTGAGGAACTTGAATAACAATAATATCTTTTTTATTTTATTAAAAATTTAGACCCTTGTAAATAATCTTTAATAAATCTCATAGATGTGTTTTATATTATGGGAGGCAGTAGCCCTCTAAATTATAAATGAGCTTAAGAAAATATTACAATGAAATTTGAGAAAGGTGTACCAATCGTACTTTGATGTCAACTTCCCCTAAAAAGATCTGGCATCTACAACTTTGACATCGCCTTACTTTACTTCCTCAATTCCTTCCATTCCAACTAAATTTGTCATTAATTGTGATTAAATTAATAATTACAGAAAAATATGTTTAGAATATTATATTTTATAGGGCTTAGCCCTCCATCTTGTGGAGGATAAATTATTACAATGTTACTAAATTTATTTTTGTAGCAAACTCAGGATGTATATTTTTTAATAATTACAATCATTGATAATTATTTTTGAAATAATTAAGAATCCTTAGTTAATATTCCACACTAACTAATTATTGAAAAGTTCAAAAATTGTTATAAACAGGCAACAGACTAATTCAGACAATCATAAAACATTGAGAAGTTATCAAAATAATTATTTCATGCTTACTTTATTCTTCAATACATCATTCCATTTATTTATAGTTTGGTTAGTAATAAATTTAAATGAAAATATATGATATTTTATAAGAATTTAATTATATTAATATTCAATCGCATCACCAAATTTTAAAAAGTTGGTGATGCGTTCAAAGAATATTATAATTATTTTATGTTCTTAAAAGTTTTATCAAATTATCAACAATACAGTTTATTATTGAATGTCATCGTAAATAAAAGAATGTTTAAAATTGACAAAATTAAGCAACCTTTACAGCAACAACGAGTTATTAATACAAAAATGTCAAAAAGCAATAACTTAGAAGATGTGAAAGATTACGAAATGACAGATCAAAAATTTTTTTTAAATTGGTGTCAGTAAAATAATATAAATCCAGATTAAAATGAGAGAGAACAAAGATGATTATTTATTTAGATACTCTTGTAAAAAGTATAGACCCCCTAGAGAATTCAAATCATGTCAGCATAGACATCTTAAAAAACCTAATAAATATCAGAAATTTCCAAAGATAAATGGAAATTACAACTGCTTAATATCAAATTGTAGTTTTCAGCCTAGCGTGCTTAGAGATTCCTTAATAAAGCATTTTTTAACTCATAAAAAAAGTAGTGATTGGAGTAAAATGAAATTAAATTTAATGTAAGTTTAATATACATTTTTAAACTAATTTAGTTACTTTCAATGATAAGGAACAGGAAAAATTTGAAAGATTACAAGATTTCAATAAAAGATAAATTGAAATTGATTATTTCGAATAATTGAAACTATAATTGTTAAATGAAGAAAACAACATCACAAATAATTAAAATCAGCAAATTACGAATCAAAATATAATTAATTAATTCATTCAGAATAATGAACCAGATGGATATTAGCTTCAGCAAAAATAATTAAATAAATTCTTTAATGAAAGTTTTTTTAAAGAAATTGGGCACATTATCTCAGAATCAAATTAAATGGGAGTATTGGTTCAGAGAAAATCTAAACTTGAAAGAGAAATAAAAGAAATGGAGTATGCTTTCAAGATTTTCAAGTTTAAGGAATTAAAATCAAACTCTGAGTTTAGAGAATAGGTATGGAATGAATATAGATTTATATCATGCTTCACAAAAATGAAATTATAATACTAAAACACCATTATTGGAATTTAAGTTGAAGAATATGAGTTTTTAGAATTATCAAGAAATTTTGAAACTAATTTTAAAGAAATTCTCAAAAAAAAATATATAAAAGAACAACTTTAACTGGTATTATATGGAATATATGAAGGGTTGAAGAAATTACATTTGTCATAGAGATATCAAACCTGAAAATATATTCATATAATTAAGTAACGACTATCAAGTATTCATTGGAAATTATAATTTTGCAATTTACACAAACGATTAATCAAAATCAAAACAAAATCCTTAAAATTAATATATCAACTCAGCCTTACAAATTTCTAGTGGTTCTACTTCTGGGATATCTATGCATTTGGATTAATTATTTTAGAGACCTTTGCAGACAAGAAAGTTTTTCGAAAGATAACGAATAAGATATAGAATTTAAAGAAAAATGTTGAAGAATATTTACAAACAAAGGCTCAATGTAGTGAATTAGAGATAATTATAAGGAAAATTATAATTTTGAAAGATCAAAAAACTGATATAAAGGAGATTGGAGCAAGTTTAAATATATAATTTAAGAAGAAATGATAATTAATTAAACAAAGATTTTTAACTGCAATTTAAAATAACCAATATTGTTAGATTAAAGTTTTAATATAGAGGTTTTTAATTGTTCTGTGTAAATAGAGAAAATTCTATATGAATATTTTATAAATTTTGCTAATAGAAATTTGATATTAATTTTAATAGTTGGAGGAATTTATTTTGGAAATGATGTCGATTTATATTACAAGATTACATGATTTACATAAAAGTTCTTAATTTCTTAACAATGAAATTGTAAATTCTGGAGGTAAAAAGAACACATTGAAGCTGCTTATTGCCAGTATATTGCTATAGTGCAATCAAAGCTGCTAAGTATTGTGGCGTGATGGCTATTTTAATGATAAATCATCTAGCTGTTGAATTACAAGGTCAACCTGTGTTTTAGATTTTTGCAAAAGACTAAATGAAGAAATGAATAGAAATTCGGGGAAGAAAATCTAAGCATTATGGGAACTCGTAGACCAAGAATTCGACTCGGAGATGATGAACCAGTATTAAGTAATTGATGTAGAAACGATCTAGTTCTGAAAAAACTCGGAAAATTCGAGTTAGAGAGCGAGAGTAGACTAGATAAGTAGGAGAGTTCTGCGATGGAGATGAAGACCAGGCATAAGGAGAATGGTACCTGTCAAACGATGGGTCAAGGATCTCTCACAAGAGACAATATTTCTAGGGAAGAAAGAAGACTAATGACTAACAAGAAATGATCAAAGCAAGTACCCAAGAACTTAGAAAAAAGGAAGTCATTCAGATGCAACCATCGGAGATGAAAAGTCAAGAGGAGGAGAACTCATAGGGGAAGGAAGAAAAACCTGAAAAGTCTAAGAGCAATAAAGAAGAGGAGCATCAAGAAAAGTAATGAATTACTTTGATTTCACACTCTAATTGTTTCAAAAGTTTATTTTTATATTTCTAACTTACCTAAGTGATTAACTCGCTAGATAACTTTATAGATGTTTTTTATATTATAGTTTATTTTTAAGTGTACATTTATTTTATAAAATGTAAATTCTTCTTTTATAAAATGCAAATTAAAAATTTTTTATCCAATTGGCAGAATAATTTTTATATTTTTTTCTATTAAATTTAAAAGTTAAAGTATTAAAATAGATTATTCCAAGGATTTCATAAAAGTCATGTAAATTGCACTTTCCTTAACTTATTATTTTATATTCCATTTTTAATAATTATTTTATTATAATCATTTAAATTTCGTTTATTTTCATCGCCTGACAACCGTTTTAATAATAGACAGGTAACAAATTTTTTCTAATGTTTCTAAGTCCTATTAGTATCAATGATTTTAAATTTATTGTTTAACCTTTGATATAATTGTTTTTTTTTAATTCTATTTCTCACTTTAATATTCCTTTTCAGTTTAGTTAATTCTTTTTGCTTTAAGTTCAAGTCCAAAAGGCTTTTATATGGTGTCTATTTTAATATCTTGAATTTTATTGATGCACCATTTATATATATAATATGGATACTTTGAATAATGTTCTAAAGTTTTTTTCCATAAGTCTTAACTACTTTTGGAACTTAACATCTAAAATTACCTCGGCAGACATTTATTTAAAATGTTGTCAGACCTGATCATAGTTTTAACGACTGACTGACTTCTTAACAACAGCATCTTGACATATTTCTTTGAATTCAAAAATCCTGATTGAAAATAAATTCATTTTTAAGAAAGTTCAACTTGCTTCAACATAGGTCATCAAAATGAACTATAATATGTACAAGAATGATTTTATTTAACTTGAATTTTATGAATTACTTAGCTAAACAAAATTATCAAATTAAGTTTCTCAAATAATTATGAGTATTTAAATATAAAACATTAATAAATTATATATAATTTTTGTTTTTTTTGTCATTTTATATGAATCATTTCATTATATTATTTTTTAAATATTTTACTTAATCCATTAATAGTATCTTTATTCACTTTTTATATATCTTTATTTTTATTATAGATAAATTTTATCATTAATAGATGAAATCCAACTATTATTAATTAAATTTTAATATTATTTAAACTTCATTGTACTTTGTTAGCAAACTGCGAACATAATTGCCGTTTACTTAATCTTCTTAATGTCAATCAATCAAAATAAATCTTCATCTGATATAGGATCTAGTAAGCTCCTTTTAAAATTAATTTATGTTAATATTTTTTATGAAAATAATTTATTTATTACAATTTCTTAAATAATATATAAAAATAAATTATTTTACTCTATACGGATATTGTTAAAAGTAAAGTAAAAACTTAAATAAATTTGATATTAGAAATTTAATGTTTACATACCTTATTTGATAAATTAGTATATAAAAAACTTAAATTTATGTAATTTTAGGCTTATTATTATTGGTCATAATTTCAAGAACAAATTATATTACTAATTTGTTTAATTTTATTCAGCTTAAAAATAATTTTATTAATTAATTTAATTTAATAGATGCCTCTTTAAATGAATTATAATACTTTGGTTGAAAATTCTAATGAACTACTTTACTATAACATAAGACACTTAACAAGTGAATAAACACAAGCATTAGACTGGGAGCAGAGTTTTTATAAAATAATAGCAACATAAAACCCTATAAAACCGAAATGTTCACTAATATAAAATTAAAAATAGCAATTCTCTTAAAGCTCTTTTGTGTTTTTGAAATTAATCATTAATAAAATAGATTTCTGTGAAAATTAGACAAAGTACATCTTCTACTCAACGGTGATTGTAAATTACCAAAATACCTTTTCTTAATCTGAAATTTTCATTCAAAGCTTATTCTGAAAAATCTAATTCGTTTCATAGATAATTTTGGCTAAAGTTCAAAGAATCTGTTAAATAACTGAAAGAACGATACAGCTATATAGGTACATCGTCCCTGAATTTATTAACTATGATTAACTAGTGAGTAGTAAAAATTTTGTTTATGTTGGAATAAATAAACTATTGTTTGTAGCTAATCAAAATGTGGCGAACTAGAAAACTGTATTTATTTTTAAATTTTAAAATTATGAGAATAGGATTTTAAAATAAAAAACAAAAATTTTATATAACCTTTGAAATTAAAGTCTGTTCTTGTTACTGAAAAATTGCAAGATTTTATATTAAATCAAAAATTATTTAAGCTAGCATTTAAGAAAAACAATACAATTTCAATATTAGAATTTAAAAATGTTAAACTTAATAATACCGTAAGACTTTATCTCTTTAACCAATAAATAGATAGCTGTAATTTGGTAAATGCCTAATAGATAGTAAAAATGAATATGCTACATAATAACTACTACATGTTTGCTAGTCTTAATTTGTCATTCAAATACATTACATAGTACAAGCTGAAAAGAGTATTGTCTAGGTAATTATGGATATTAATTTTAAATCAAATTTAGTATTCAATTCAATGATTTTTATATATACAAATATTAAACAAAAAAAACTATTCTTTACCTTTTTATTGATGATATTAAAATCTAAACATTTCTTAGCGTAAAATTTTATACTGATTTTAATATCTCACAATTAAATTTGATTAATCATTAATAGAACTATAAAGCTCAAACACGAACGAGCAGCATAGAGATGAAAGAAAGCAAATTATGTTAAATATTCTATCACAATTGGAGTTACTCTTGAGATCAATCGAGTGCCAAACTTTAATTTAGCATTATTTACGAAGAGCTCATCAAGTTTATTAAGAAGCTCTACTTGTACTGTCAACTCTTCATAAGTTGAGAATATGATGAATTTCTGAGAAAGTATGAAGGCACGTAAGGTGCGAAAGTTCAAGAAATTGAACCAAGGGCTTAATAAATAGAAGAAAGCCTAATAACAAATTATAATGGGATTACTATAGGTAAACTATCAACTGTTTAGGAGTATCTTATATATTTAAATTAATCCATATAATAAATAATACTTGTATTAATTTTACTTTTTTAAAATCTTATATTAATAGTTCTTAAATAAAGTTGATGAAACACTATATTCCTAAGCATCATGGACTTTTAATATAATAAAAATCATAATAAGCAATACTTGCAATTAGTAAAAAACTATCAATGAAAATATATGATTAATTATTCATTTTGGACGACTATTTATTTAGAGCGTTGATGGAAAATAAAATGTTTAAAAGAATACTAATAATAAAATGATCTCATTGATGTCTCTTGGGACCCCCTATCTTATATATATATATATATGTTAATATATACGGGTCGAGTCCTTTTTAATTTAAGTAATCTGGTCTTCCGTAGATCCTTTTTGTCTTAATTTGGATGTCCAGTTTTCTCTTTTTCTTCCACCTTGAAACTCCTTTCCAGAATCTGTAATTTTTACTTTTTCTTTGTCCAGTTGATCATGAAGATACTTCCATCTTCTTCCTTCTTGAATCTAAATTCAATTTTATGAGTGCCACCCATCTGAACGCTTTTTGGTTTGGTCTAGAACATTGATATCTGTTCAATATGTGGGAATATTTGGTTCCTAAGCTATTCGGGTCCGTTTTTCTTTGCATCAAAATAGAGTACAATCATGGTATTAATTACTGAAGATTGTTTGACGTTTAAGTTGATTTTTGTAAAGTCAGCCGTGTGGAAAGCTTTAAACTATTCCTTCTCTTAATTTTCTTGTTTATGCCAGTATTTATTCTTTGTTCTTGCAAAGTACCATTTGATTTATTGGTTCACTTGGAGTGTTAAATTTTTAATTATTCTTCCATCCATTTCATAGTCAGTTTTATTTAGTACCTTGAATTAAAACTATTATTAAAGTTTATAATTGTTAATGTGAGTAAGTCTAATTTAATTTATATTAATCTTCACTTCTCGGTTAAATTGATCAGACGAAATTATACTGGTCAGACTTTTCTGATGAGATGCGTCATCAATAAATAATTTAGGTTTAGGTTTGTTCTAAGCCTATAATGACGTGTCTATTTGAACTGGATCTTCTTCTCTCATTCCAACATCCTCTTATTAGTTATAAATGGGGTTTTGATGTTGCCCTGGAGGATTTTCCAGTGGAGGTTTAAGTTGATTTAGTTACTTGATACCCCCTTGGTTGGCAATATTTTCAAGAGTTTTTATATGCAGGTTTGCTACTTTGAAGGTTGATTCTTGTATTACCTAGGGGTATTTAATAGTAAAAACTAATTAATGGATTAAGGCCTAGAATCTTTCTTCTCTGAAGTGTATTCAAAGTTTTTGTTCTTGGTGGCCATAGCTATGTCTTAGATGTGCCCTATTTCTTGTGTTTAATTGTATTTTTGAATTTTCAGAATCATTAAAACAGTAGGTTTATTTGTGATTAGTAGGCATTTAAGCACTTGACTTTAAAATTTTACAATTCTTCCTGAGTAAGTGGGAGTGACTCGTCAAGGACAAGGTCTGTGGTATCTCTGCATTTTTAAACCAGAGTGAATAAGCTGGTTTCTTTGATGCTTACCTCGTCTATAACTTTCTTAATGTTTAACATTAAGTCTGTTTTGTTCTTCATGATTGTTGGAAATGAAGTCCATCTCATGTTGTTCCTTTGAAGTTAGATTTTTTCAAAGTTGTTATTGGATGTTGGGCGGGAACTTAAGGCTACTATTTTCTAGCAGAACTCTGAATTTGGAAAATACTTTTAGTTTTTGTTTTTCTATTATTTTGTTGTTCCGCTCCAATATCTTCATAAAATAGTTGATTAGTACCCTAGGGATATCTGAGTGTAAACTATTTAAAGCCTTTTTTGAATTCTCGACTTATGTACGGGTCTAATTTCTATTAAAATTTTTAGTTTATAATTTGTTTAATAGTACATTATTTTGATAATTTATGAAAAATTATCAAGAGTCTGTAAATATTTTTTTATATGAATTTAAATAATAATCAGCAGAAATGGAAATTTAGAACAGCTTTATCTTGATAGTATTGACCTTCGTATCCTGCTCCATCTTGGCACACTTATTTTGTTTTTCTTTACTTTTTCGAATGTCTCTTGATCTCTCTGTCTTCTAACTTTTATTAAACATCCTGATAAGTATTGCTGAAAAATGATTATTAAAGATGTGTTTTTTGTAACTTGCATTTTTATTGAGAAACCACCATCTTCACCATCACTATCTCAAGACTTCATTTTATTATAATAAATTATCAATTTAATTTATCATTTTCCTATTATAAATTATGATTAATGCTATTTAAATAAATTAATTATTAAATTTATTATTGCTAAAATAGATAAAAATAGGAAATTGTAGAAATTAATCAAAATACATTTATTAATAATTAATTTTAACCAACTTTACATTTCGTTTGTATTTTAACACTTATAGCTGTATATTGTCAATTTGATCAAATTTCAACAAGAATCATTGATTTTAAAGCAGGATCTTCGAATTTTTCAACTGATTTACTAGTTTAGTTCCCAATAGTCATTTTTACTGTCCAACTTTGAAATGATTGGAAATCATAGACATCTATGCCTAAATTCTCGTAATCGAGAGTGGAATCACCATAAATGGTCAATAACTCGTTGCTTGATGAGTGTTTCGTCAAATTTGAGACCCTATCGTATTCTCCATGTTTTAAAACTCCCAGCTCAGCAACTTTCAAGTCCTGCTCGACTGTTTGAGCACCAAATTCAGCAGCATTAGTGAAGGAGGAGCCAAAATGGCCATTTGAATGAGCGAAAATGAGAGAGGTTTTTGGATTTCTGGTTTGATTAGTTAAAATTAAAACTTAAAAGTGATATGTAATAAGGGGGCTTTTAATCAATAAATTTGACGATTCAA